>WHVA01000678.1:0-51620 GCA_015179125.1 Gautieria morchelliformis
ACATTTAAGCTGAAGCTGGTATTAATTTTAGCAAAGTCAGGATAATTCATTGATATCTATATTTTATTTTTGAAAAAAGATAAAAAAAAAACACACTACATTTAGCAAAGTCAGAATAAGTTATTGATATCTATTTGCGAAAAAATATCAAAAAAATGTACAGGATATTTAAGTTGGCTGTTATTAAGGTTAGGAAGTTAGATTTATTGATCTCTATCTGCGAAAAAATATCAAAAAAATGTACAGGATATTTAAGTTGGCTATTATTAAGGTTAGCAAGTTAGGTGTATTGATAGCAATTTGCGAAGAAATATCAAAAAATATACAGGACATTGAAGCAGAAGCTGGTGTCAATTCACAGCCAAAGAAGCCCAGAGACACCCAGAGACACACAGAAAGACACCCAGAGACACACAGAAAGACCCAAGACCCCAGCCAAAGCAGTAGTAAGCCCACCACAGCCAGAACACAGGAGGACACCAGTAGGGAGTGCGGTTCTGCAGCATCGCTCTCTTATACCAAGCGAAGGGTCGTGCACGGACCACTCGCGTATGGTCGCGAACCGGTCACGTGACCTGGAACGCTGCTGCGCAGCGTTTGTAGCTCGCGGCTGCGCCGCTCGCGCGCTCCGCTGACAAACTAATGACCAAGCATTGGTCAGCGGGCCCACAACCACCCACCCCCGCGTTTAACCTTAGACTAGGTGGATACCCGCGCTTCGCGGGGGTGCAAGTCAACGCCTCGGTAAGGTCAAACGCATCAGCAAGGTCAAACACATCGCAAGGTCAAACACATCAGCAAGGTCAACACATCAGCAAGTCAAACACATCAGCAAGGTCAAACACATCAGCAAGGTCAAACACATCAGCAAGGTCAAACACATCACAAGGTCAAACACATCGCAAGGTCAACACATCAGCAAGGTCAAACGCCTTGGGTAAATCAAACTTGGGATAAGTCAAACACATTCAGATAAGAAAAATTCTTCATATAAGTAAAACATATCTTATTGATTGAAAGTAGCTCTGAGTAACACATTGAGGTAGGTAATGTTATGACCATGCTGCTTGACCAACTCTGGTACCTCTGCACCTCCTCTGACTCTATTCTGCAACGTCCACACTTCAACCTTTTATCCCCTTGTTCTTTCCTATTCACATACTCCCCTTATACTCTATTCACCAGCCTTCCCTACTAACCCTTAGCATAGCAAGTCTGAGCATCAGGATTCCATTTGTTCCGCTATCAATTAGCTAGGTGGGTACCCACACTTCGCATGGGTGCAAGTCAAACACATCGGTAAGGTCAAACACATCAGTAAGGCCAAATGCATTGGGTGAATCAAACTTGGGATAAGTCAAACACATTCGGATAAGATAATTTCATTCAGATAAGTAAAACTCTTCTTATTGATTGAAAGTAACTCTAAATAACACATCAAGGTAGGTAATGTTATGACCATGCTCAACCAACTCCAGTACCCCCGCACCTCCGACTCTATTCCACAATGTCTGCACTTCAACCTTGTGATCCCCTTGTTCTTCACATATTTCCCCTTATGACTCTTTTCACCAGTATTCCATACTTGAACCTCAGCACAGCAAGTCCAGAGCGTCAGGAGTTCCATTTGTTCCGCTACCAATTAGACCCTTGGTCTTTTTCCTATTGTTCTTAGTTCTACACTGCACCCTGTAGTTCCTCTGTTCGCATTAGGTACTTTGATCCTAGTACTTGCACTGGAATTGCTTACCTCTACCTTCTGACATGTTGTCTCAGCTCTTTGTATAAAACCCAGTCATGTGTGCCTCTGTTCTGCAATCAAATAATTGACTTTGATATGTGACTCCCTTTGCACTGTTTCCTGTTCTTACCACAGCAAGTACTTGCCTCTGTCTCTCTGACCTCTGCCTTCCAACTCGATTTCTGATATTCTTGAACCCTTACCTCTAGGTGGATACCCATGCTTTGCAGGGGGGTGTAGGTCAAACGCATTGGGTAAATCAAACTTGGGATAAGTAAAACACATCTCATTGCAATTGAAAGTAGCTATAAGCAACATATCAAGATAGGTAATGTCTCTACACATGTTTGCATGTGCCCAAGTATAGTGTGCATAGCATGTCCCCAAGTATAGTGTGCGTAGGATGTCCTCCATGCATAGTGTGTCTCCACATGTAGTGTGTCCCCAACTACAGTGTGCATAGCGTGTCCCAGATGCATAGCATGTCCCTGGTTTGTAGCATGTCCCCAAACGTAGTGTGTCCCTAAATTATAGCATGTGTGTCCCCATGCATAGCATGTCCACACATGTAGCATGTCCCTACATGTAGTGTGTGTAGCATCTCCTTCAAGTATAGTGTGCAAAGTGTGTCCCCCATGCATAACATGTCCCCCAGTATAGTGTGCATAGCATGTCCTTTGTTTGTAGTGTCTCCCCCAAGTATAGCATGTGTAGAATGTCCCTTGTTTGTAGTGTTTTCCCCTGGAGTGTGTCCCTTGTTTGTACCGTGTCCCCCAAGCATAGTGTGTCCCCACATATAGTGTGCACATCCCCATGCATAACATGCGTGTCTCCACGCATAACATGGGTGTCCCCAAGCATAGTGTGCGTGTCCCCAAGCATAGCGTGCATGTCCCCACGCATAACATGCATGTCTCCATGCATAGCGTGCGTGTCCCCACGCATAACATGCATGTCTCCATGCATAGCGTGCGTGTCCCCATGCATAACATGCATGTCTCCATGCATAGCGTGCGTGTCCCCAAGCATAGTGTGCGTGTCCCCACGCATAACATGAGTGTCTCCATGCATACCATGAGTGTCTCCACACATAGCATGGGTGTCCCCAAGCATAGCGTGTGTGTCGCATCCCATGCATGTCTCCACGCATATGCATGTCCCCATGCATAGTGTGTGTAGCATGCCCCTCAAGTATAGCATGCATAGCATGTCCCAATGGCATGTGTAGCATATCCCCAAGGGCCTCAAAGTGAAGCAAGCAGAGGCTGTTACTACTTATTAACTTTTAGCAAGCTCAGGGACATGTATCAATATCTATTTTGTGACATATACAGACATAAATAAAATAGTAAAGGAAGCCATATTTAAGCAGCTGCTGTCATTAGTTTTAACAAAGTCAGGATTATCTCAAAACAAATGTCCAGTACGTTTAAGCTGAAGTTGTTATTAATTTTAGCAAAGTCAAGATTATGTATTTTTTGAAAAATGTCAAAAAAATGCACTGTACATTTAAGCTCCAACTGTTGTCAATTTTCATAAAGTCAGGATAATTTATTGACGTCTATCTGCGAAAAAATGTCAACAAAGTACAGTACATTGAAGCAGAAGTTGTTATTAATGCCCAGCCAAAGCCAGAGAAGCCCAGAGACTGACAGAGAAACCCAGAGCCCAGCCAAAGCCATAGTAAGCCAGCCACCAGTATAGCCAGAGAAGGAGTGCCTGGCAGCTTTACAGTAAATAAAACAACAAAACAAACCACATTTAAAAGCAGAACATATTGCCATTAATTTTAGAAGAAACTTATTGATGCCTATTTTCGAAAAAAACCTGAAAAATATATATATCAAAATACATTTTTTTCAGCAGTCTTGGGATTTTATTTAAATCTATTTTCGAAAAAAATAACAAAAATATAAAGCAAATGTGAATACAATATGATAAAAAAAAGGAACCAATAAAATTACAAACACAAATCAAATAAAATACATTGGAATGCATTAAAAAGAGATATTACTTACCAATAGATAGTCAGCCAACCAAAGCCATAGACAGCCAGCCAGCTAAAAGAGGAGACAGCAGACAGAGCAGACAGCAGACAGCACCCAGAGCAGACAGAGCACAGAGCAGACAGCGGACAGAGCACAGAGCAGACAGCACAAAGCACAGAGCACAGAGCAGACAGAGCACATAGCAGACAGCAGACAGAGGAATCGCCGGTTGGGCAGGTTCCTGGCGTTATGTCCTTACCGTTCGGCCTTTATACCGTGCGCGCGTGTCGTGCACGGACCACACTCGCGTATGCGCGCTCTGGTCGCGAACGGGTCACGTGACCACTGCGCAGCGTTCTCTCACGGCTGCGCCGCTCGCCGCTGACCTAATTTGGAACGCAAACGGTCACGTGACCATGCTGCGCAGCGTTCTTGGCTCGCGGCTGCGCCGCTTGCGCGCTCCGCTGACAAACTAATGACCAAGCATTGGTCAGCATTGGTCAGCGCGCCCACAACCTCCCACCGTGCTGCTTTCACCTATAGGAACTAGGTGGGTACCCGCGCTTCGCGCGGGGGTGTAGGTCAAGCGCCTCGGTAGGGTCAAATGCATCAGTAAGTCTAACATATCAGTAAGGTCAAGTACATTGGGGAAAACCAAAGTAATCAATTTGCATCAAGTAAATGAAGTCAAACACATAAACCATATCAAGAGAAGTGGATATAAAAAAATCAAGGAGCTCTAAGTAATACATCTTTATATACAATGTTGGTTGTGTCCAAACCCTCCTCAAGCAAGACCTTCACTCTGTTCCAGTTGGTCCCTCTTGATACACCAACATACAACTGACCATGTCCAAACACTGGATATCTCAGGTCCAGCCCAACCGTACCCAAAGACTGTCCCTGAGACTTGTTGATAGTCATTGCAAATGCCAAACGCACTGGAAACTGCCTCCTTTGCAGCACAAATGGCAACTCTCCCTCTGATGGCTTAATGATGATCCTGGGGATGAAAGCAATATTGCCTGCACATGGACCTGAGATGATCCTGACCTCCAACACTCTAATGCTTATCCTCACCAACCGCAACCTTGTCCCATTGCATAGTCCTTGCTTCTGATCCAAATTGCGCAACAGCATCAGAGGCACTCCAGGCTTGACTTCCAAGCGAGCAGGAGGAAGACAGCCCATCTCTATGGAATTCAGATACTCCACAGGATAACGATCTGCATCGTCGGACTCTTCAATGGAATTTGCACAGTGCAAGACCTGAGCATCACCTGGAAACTCCCTAAACACCATGGAATTGATCTCATTGACCTCAGTGTTTCTGGCACAGAGGATGGCACGCTCCAGAAAGTAATTGTCCTGGACAGGGACTTGATTGCCAATGCCAGGGTATATTTCCTGGATCAGATCTTCAATTCCAGGGCCACAAACCATGTGAGGAGGGAGTGAGCACGTATGATCTAGGGGAGATCCTTTCCCTGGCCCACATTCTGCAGCCATTCTGCAAACCTGGCTCTGTCAGGGTCATTTCTCACCCGCATGTTCTCTGTCAGATGGATGACCTTGATCTTTGGCCACAGATATGATTCTGAAGGGTAGCTCCCACGATATCCTCCTTGGAGCCTTTAGGGACAATTGGGAGAGTCTGCTGAAAGTCACCTCCAAAGGCGACCGTGATGCCACCAAAGGGTCTGTCAGGCTGGTCAAGGAAATCCCTCAGTGTCCTGTCAATGGCCTCTATGGCATGGCGATGCTGCATTGCAGCCTCATCCCAGATGAGAAGACTGGCCTGTCTCAGCATGTCAGCCTTGTCAGAGTTCTTTTTGATGGAGGAGAAAGAGCGCTCATGGACAGGAATGGGAATTCCAAGCATGCTATGAGAGGTTGTACCCTTAGTGAGGATAAGTGCAGCCATTGCAGATGAGGCTACTGCAATCACAATGAGGCTCTCCGCTCTACAGGAGTGGATTAGAGTGTTCCATGTGAATGATTTCCCGGCGCCACCTGAGCCAGTGACAAAAAACATTTGTCCATCAGGTTTCCCATGAGCATCTCTGGTCAGTGCCGACCGTAATATCTGATCATGCGCAGACCTTTGCCCCTGATTCAGCTTGGGAACCTCCTCATCAGCTATGTCCCTCTCTTCAACAGGGTCATAGTCCCTCTGCTCAGCTATGAACCTGTTTCCAATGAGGGCCTCCCACTCGCCTGCCACCCGAGGCATATCATCAAAGCTGCTCAAGGACATTCCACCCTGCTGGAGGATCTTTTCCAAGAGAAAGAGGCCAAAATCATAAACCTGATCGTCCTGTGGATCCTGCATACCATGTCTGATTTGGAGCCGATGTCTGAGATCATCACATATGTGCTCCCTGAAGCCATCCCATAGTCTGCCGGGCCTGATGGATTGCAATGGCCAAGGATGGTGGCAAAGAGATGTCTGAGCTGAGCTCCTGTTTTCATGCCACTGGCTTCCTGGAGACACAACCTCAACTCCTGATCATCATCCAGAAGTCCCCTTGCACGACAGGCCTCCTTGTAAGTAGCATATTGTATGCCATCCACCGACCTAAGCTCCTCAAAGGATCTAGCCCCCTTGACCACTGTGAGGAGAGTGCGCACAAAAAATCTCTCTCCTGATCTAGGGTTTGCAAAGTGAAGGCGACCGATGCTATAACCTCCTTGGCGTGGTGTCCATACCTTTTCCTGTGAGTGCCAGGTAAAATGCTCAGGAAACTCCACATAGAGCAGATCACGTGCTTCAGGGTAGATATCATTGGCCTCAAAGTAAGCCATGAGCGGTGTCTTTTTCGCCTCAGCCCTTTCCAGGATGTTGTCCACATCCTGGTCGGGATCAAAGATGATTGTGTGATGGTCCTTTTCATGGACTGGCAGTGCCATGACTGCAGGCACCTGGGTGTGGATTTCCCGCTCCAGCAACCTCCAACAGGCCTCATGAGCACTGACATAGCGAGCGTCCAGGTACTGCTTAATTTCATCCTGGGTGCGACCAAACTCCATCGTGGTCCGATCATGGCCCTTGTAGAGATACTTGTGGATATACTTGATACACCTCACATTGATGGTGAGTTCAGGGTTGATGTGACACCAGAATTTGAGCAAGAGCAGGGCAGAGTATGGCACAACCCATCTGTTGTCCAGCATGTCACCTCTGACATTGTGCAGCCTTCCATCATTGTGACGACGATATTTTGGATATCCATCCTCATTCAGACTGGTTTCCTCACAGAATGGCTTTGGGAAGTTTTCTTGCACTTGCCATTTTCCATGCAGGGTGCGTTTGGTTTCATTTCTCCACAGGGACCATGTGTCATCAGCTCACAGACCAACCGGTAGAGGACAGGATGAGTCTCTGGATCAGGGAACTCTGCTGAAATCATTGAATCCACCTCATGTGGATGTCTGATCTTGGAATCTCTTTCAAACCAGATAAGAATATGCATGTGTGGGAGTCCCCTTTTCTGGAATTCAATGGTGTGGACGCGAGCGACGGTTTCCCCAAAAATCTTTTCCTTGACGATCAAGTCAATGAGGTATTTCTTTTGAGCTGGAACACCTGCGACACCAGGTCAGGCCTGTCCTGAGGAGTTTGTCCGGGCAACAATGCATCCAATACCTCCTGCCAGTTGGGATTGGCAGTCATGGTAATAAAGAGATCAGCCACACCATGCTTCCTTGAAATGGCCAGAGAGTTCTGCAGGTTTTCCTGCATGTCCCGTGTCCCCCCCTGGAATGTGGCAGGCAGAATGGATCTTGCGCCCAAGTTGTTTGGATCTCTGTCATTGTCATTGCGATGAAAGGCATCCATCATCTGGTTATACATCTCAGCACGGAGAGTGTGTTGATTTCTCCTGATCCACCACAGCCTGCTTTGCTCTGCAGCGGCCCAGGAGTCTACAATGTACTGCTGGAATAATTTGCCAGCGCGCAGGAGTGTTGTAGGTTCTTCTGTTCTCTGGAAGAGACGATAGGAATGGAACTGAATTTGGGTGACACGCCCACTTCGCTCACGCCCGTCTGGTAATTGGCGATAGCGAATACCAGGTTGCCACCCCAACTCTCCCCTGGGAAAGAGCAAGACATAGTGAAGAGAGGCATAGTTTGGATTCATCTCGGATACCCTTTTAAAACGTCCACCTTTGAGCTGGACAATAATATCCCTAGGTTCAGGGATGATGCCATCTCCAGGAAGAACCACCGCAATCTCATCCGCAGTAGGGATATTATACCTCCTAGGATCCCTGTGTTCCCTGTATGTGAGCCTAGCCCGGATCTCACCATTCTGTCCCTGAGCTCTGAGCCTCTCGGCCGCTTGTCTATATATGGGAACATGAGGATTGCATAGGAGGAGCATTTCCTGCAAGTCTCCCATGATAGTTGGAGACAGACCTGGGTTACGCGCGTTCCTCTGTGCCAAAGCCAATGCTGGATCATATATATAAAGTTGGGCATACTGTATCCGCCTCCCAGGGTTAGGGATGAGAGAGCCATGAGTATGATACAGTTCGCCCTGCAGCTTGAGGACATATGGACCACGACCCTCCCGAAGCAAATCTAGATCAAACTCGGCTCCCAAGGAAGTGAATGCAAATGCAGCATTGTACTGCCTGATGTTCTTGCGAAACCGTTTGGCCTCAGGGTCCTGGCCCTCTAAGAGCCGTCTCAATGGCTGAGGGAGCACTGGCAGCTCTGGAAGCTGCACCTTTCCTTCCATACAGCAATCACCAAATCTGGGCCGCCGATTTGAGGATTTCTGCAGGCGTTCTGCCATCCAGTGTAATGCTCCACAGTCAGGGCAGGGAATAACCATGGGACCCAGATCATGACGCTGCACATCTGCCTCGATTATTCTAGAGCGACCAAGTGGAATAGGAGGAGGAGGTCGCTGAGGACGCTGCCGAGGTACAGGGAGTGGCTGAGGAGGCCGAGGAGGTGCAGGGAGTGGCTGAAGAGGCCGAGGAGGTGCAGGGAGTGGCTGAGGAGGCTGAGGAGGAGCAGGGAGTGGCTGAGGAGGCTGAGGAGGTGCAGGCAGTCGCTGAAGAGGCCGCAGAAGTGCAGGGAGTAGCCGAGGCATTGGTCTTACTGCATTAGCCTGAGCCCGCAATGCTGCGACCGCTGCAGAACCTACTACAGGAGGTCTAGGAGCTGGTTGTAAAGGTGCCTGCCTGTGTCTTCCCAAGGGCTGTGCTGGGATAGGCTGTAACCCAGCAGCATGAGCATGCAAATCTGCCACCGCTGTAGAGCCTACTACAGGCTGTCCAATTCCAGCCGCCTGAGCACGCAACTGAGCAATTGCTGCAGAACCTACTACAGGAGCTGGCTGTACAGAGTCTGGCCTATTTCTTCTCAGGGGCTGTAATGGTGGGATACCTGCTAACTGTGCACGAAGGGCTGCCACCTGCTCTCCAGGACTGGGATCAGGTGGATATGATGGCCCCGCAAGCGTAGGAGGGCGCAATGGAGCTGGCTGTACAGGGTCTGGCCTATGTCCTCTCAGGGGCTGCCATGGTGTGATAACTGCTAACTGAGCACGAAGGGCTGCCACCTGCTCTGTAGGACTGGGATCAGGAGCAAGTGATGGCCCCGCAGGCATTGGTGGACGTGATGGCCCTGCCACAGGTTGTTGAAAAGGATCGGCTGCACTGCTTCTAGAAGGAGGGTGAGGGATGGCAAAAGGCGGTGGTGGAGGGGGTGGCTGGGTCTGAGCTCCAATATGCGCTCTCCGACGCGCTCTCCGATGACTGGGTGGTGTCATCACCTCCAGCCCCTCCCTCGCACTTTCACGCACCCGCCGACGGTTGCTCTCTGGGGTAGATGGATCCCTGAGAAATGCAGGCATAAGAGTAGAGAGAGGATAAAGATATCAATATCAGACTTACATTGCAAGCAGATTAAGGCAAACTCAGGGAAAACAGGCTGTGCGGGTATCTCAGACGGATTGCAAAGCCACTGATCCTAATATAAATACTGCAAATAGCAGATACAGTTACAAAAACGTACCAGAAAGGGGATAATACCCAGGTAGGGTATGCAGTAGTGACTGGACAAATGCACTTGAAAAGTGCCTACAAAATGCCAACCAAGCAAAGTTATAGCAAATAAGAACACAATAAGCATCAAGAAAAGGCAGGTACAATAGCATAACACTCACCAGAAACACCCAGGTAGCAAGTGCAGCAGTGACAGGAAGAATGTCACTTGAAAAGTGCCTAAAAAATGCCAAAAAAGCGAAATTATAGCAAATAAGAAGATAATAAGCATCAAGAAAAGGCAGATACAATAGCATAACACTCACCAGAAACACCCAGGTACTCAGTGCAGCAGTGACAGGAAGAATGTCACTTGAAAAGTGCCTAAAAAAGGCCAAAAAAGCGAAATTATAGCAAATAGGAACACAATAAGCATCAAGAAAGGGCAGATACAACAGCATAACACTCACCAGAAACACCCAGGTACTCAGTGCAGCAGTGACAGGACAAATGTCACTTGAAAAGTGCCTAAAAAAGGCCAAAAAAGCGAAATTATAGCAAATAAGAACACAATAAGCATCAGGAAAAGGCAGATACAACAGCATAACACTCACCAGAAACACCCAGGTACTCAGTGCACCAGTGACAGGACAAATATCACTTGAAAAGTGCCTAAAAAAGGCCAAAAAAGCGAAATTATAAATAACCAACATAAAAAGGCAGTTTCAGTAGCATCAAACCCACCAGAAAGAACCTAGATAGGATGTTAATGGAAGGGATGCAGGTGGTGGGAGGGATGGGATGGGATGGGATGGTGGTAGAAGGAGGGCAGAGGGGACCGGCTGCGCAGTGTCTGCCAGGTCACCCAGCGGTGTACCGGCAAGCCCCAGAGACCGGTCGGTCTGGGCTGGGCCTGGGCCTAGGGCTCGCGGCTGCGCCGCTCGCTCCGCTGACCTAATTTTTACGTAACATTATTTGTAAGCGGTGCCCACAACCACCCACCCCCCGCGTTTCACTCTTAGATAGGAATAATGTAATAATAGTGTAATAGGAATAGATAGGAATAGGAATAGTGTAATAGGAATAGGAATACCCTATATATGGTATTATCAGACCCTATACGGAACAGTAACTTACCAATAATACTAGCGCAGCGAATACTAATTTGAACAAAACATTAGTATTATTTGCTGCTACTACTAGTAGGTTATTCTATTTTGTGATAGTAGTAGAGCGGAACTTGCGCAGACTGTCCTGTAGTACCAACTTACGTAGATGATTAATTGTCAAATTATATAGAACTCCGTATGCGATGCCACCATGGTGTGCACCAAGAGCAGCGCAAGGTCTACCACCTTGCAGTACAATAAATGAGCGATGTCAGTCAGAGCTAAGAGCTAAGATAGCCAATGAAACAAAATTCATTCTGAAGCCAATTTTGATGAACGCCGTGCAACACGGACCTAGATGCCATATTTAGGTAATGCATTCATTTCGGCCGGAGGAATGAGCGGACTTGATTAGTCTCCATCCAGACTTTGACTTCAAGAGGTTAGTCATGGTATATTGGCGCCCAACTCTATATAAAATACAGCCCGGCGGGCCAGCACGTGGACGGCGCGATGCACAAGCTCAATGCATTAATTTCCATCGCATCAGCTGCTGATCAGGTTGCTCAGAACATCCCATTGAGACTGGGCGGAACAGATATCGTCTAACAGACGCCTAATATTATACTCTCTATTGCGGCGCCATTCCAATACATTTCTCTCGGGCACTTCCTACCGCCACATTCAAATACATGCCCGGGGTTTCAGCACCTCATCATGATATCATAATAATGTCTCTCATGTATAAATTGCTAACCCACTCCTTTACTCTTCCCCGGTTGCGGACTCCCTCCCAGTACCAGCACCAGGCGCTACGCACCAGCAACTTACACGATGCGCTCCCTGCTCTCCCTCGTCCTTCTTCTCCCTGCCGCTCTCGCCCTCCCTTCATTCGTGAAGATCCGCGATTCCCCCATTACGCTCCCTATTGCCGCACGTATCAATACGGCAGGCCCGGTCAAGCTCGCCGAGGTGAATGCCTATACTTGTCCCGCAATTTAATAAAACAGAGAAATTGACTCAAAATTTAAATCTCCTGACACCAGGCGGACCGCGCGCGTGCTCGTAGCTTCATCCAAGTCGCGGCCCAGAGAGCTGCAAAGCTCACTGCAGGGGCCATCACAGACATTTTCAACGGCGTCCCTCTGACGAATGGTGCGGTAAGTCGTGGTGGTTTGACTGCTTAGATATTTCCCTTGTCCCATTTGGGTACTCATACAGTCATAATTGACTTGGCCTGACCTTCTACCACCCATTTATCTTCACTCGATTTTGGCGCTCTGCAGGGCGTAGACTTCAATGCCTAAGCCTGCGTATCTTGTCTTTGTTCACATTATAGTTTAACGTATTTTTCCCTGTCTTCCCATTGTTATTTGTCATATCATACTATGGCCTCGACCGGCGTTAACTGACGCCACCTTACACAACAGGTCTCATACACAGCTAGCGTCGGTGTGGGTATCCCTCCGACTCAATATACGTTGATAGTGGATACGTGAGTTGTCTCTCTCTTTCCTTTGTTGTTGTCCAGGTGGTCTCAAATAGCAGTTCTGCGGGAGGGAGTGAGGTCGCCTGTCATGTTGTTATTGCCAAGGTTGTCGCTGTGATCCCTCTTCAATTAACGTTCCTTACTTCATGACTAAATTATCGTCCACTGCATAATTTTCTACCCCCCTTCCTTCCCTGTCTCCTGCCCAGCTGATCCCACCCTCAGAGGCTCCTCCAACACCTGGGTCGGCGCCAACACGTCTTACGTGAGGACTGCCACTTCGAGAGAGACACCTGACAGTGTTGTAAGTGCAATTCGGGTCTCCTCTTATTTACATGTCCTCCATCCATCCATCTATACTTTTCTTCTTCCTCCTCGTTCGCTGCCTCTTCAGCTCTCCAACATATATCTTTGACTATCCCCCTCAGCACATCATGGAAGCCCGCTGACACCATCTCCTGCAGGCCGTCAACTATGGCTCTGGCTCATTTGTATGTCTGCCACCCATCCCGAACTCCTTGTCTGAACCAGCATTGACGTTTTTTATTATTACTTTGTTGTCTGTAGTCCGGAAAAGAGTGTACGTCATTTCTCTTTCCCTATTGATCACCATGTGCTCAATGCTCAGCTACACATATGTCCCTCAGTCATCGACGTAGTCACCTTCGCACCAGACTTAATCATTGCGTCGCAGAGCATCGGCGTCGCATCAACGAGTACAGGGTTCTCAGGCGTGGATGGAATCCTTGGTGTCGGTGCGCTTTTGTTCTCCCTGCCTTCATCTGGTACGATCCCAGAGGCTGACGCGTGCCAACTTATAGGGCCCACTGATCTTACACAGGGTACGCTCAGCCCGGCTACTGATTCCCTGGTTCCCACTGTGACCGATGTGCGTTACATTTCTGTGCTACAATGTCTATCTGCACAATTATTGCTCGGTTTCTTTCCCTTCCCTTTCCCTTCCATTTTATGATATAAACGCTGAGATGCTTGCTACTTTGTAGAACCTGTTCTCTGAGGGTAACATGGCTTCCTACGCCGCTGTCAATGCAAACATACTAAATTCCTCCCAGGATTGATTCCTTCCCATGAAATTGGTGTTTCATTCGAGCCTACCACTTCCCAATCCGAAACGAACGGCGAGATCACCTTCGGAGGCACAGATGAGAGTAAATTTACGGGATCGATCACGTATACGCCTATCACGGGCACATCCCCCGCCAGTACATTCTGGGGAATCGACCAAAGTGTTACGTACGTGGAAGCATGCCATATATCGTTTTCATTGCTGAGCTGTAATGTGTAGGTACGGTACCTCATCGAATATTCTTTCATCAACTGCTGGCATCGTCGGTGAGTGCGCATACCCTTGTCGCAGCATGTTGCTGACATCATGCCGAACTGTGAATAGACACCGGCACAACCCTCGTACTCATTGCTACCGACGCCTTCAAACGCTACACAGCTGCCACAGGCGGGGTCCCTGACGATGCCACCGGTCTCCTCCGTCTTACGACTGACCAGTTCGCTAATCTCCAGAGCTTGTTTTTCCATGTCGACGGGGTGCGTGACGCGATCGATATACTCCGCTTTTTCCACTGGTCTTTATCTCCTAGACATCATTTCTCCTACCTTCCGCGCTGCTTCTTCCTAAAAGCTCACTAACACCCACCACAGACGACCTTTGAGTTGACAGCCAATGCGCAAGCATGGCCGCGTAGCCTCAACTCCCTCATTGGCGGCAACGTTAACAGTGTCTACCTCATTGTTGCAGACCTCGGCACCCCCACTGGCCAGGGATTGGACTTCATTAACGGACTTACATTCCTGTGCGTCGAGCTGTTCTCTTTATTACATTCGCGCTGCATGCACATTGGTGTTGACTGTGCTACTTTTAGGGAGCGCTTCTACTCCGTCTACGACACCGCCAATAAGCGTGTGGGTCTCGCTACGACGCCGTTCACAGATGCTACAAGCAATTAAGCGTATGTGTAGGCGCAACCCTGAAAGACAGGAGGTTCTGGATTGAAGCTAAAGTAGTGTAGTCTTGTATCTATAATTTGCTTGATATAGTGTCACGTTCGTTTTGAGTTGGACTTGTGTGTGTGTATATATACGGGTCTCGTGATCTTGCGAATGGGAACAATTTTCTGTGACATCCCCTAGACATCTTGGAGGCCTTGATATGAGCATCTGCAAGCAACGTTAGTATGACATCAGGCGATCCAACTTTTTATCGAGGTGCCCAGGACACCTAATCATGTAATCAGACACTAGTTCCGTACCTCGTCTCGCGAACTCGATGCCGTCGTGTGATTCATAGATCGATAAAAGACAGGTCTTGATATGTAGACTGGGAGACGACCTTGGCTATAAATGGCTCACCGAAGTATATGCGCCACTGCAAAACAATCGTTTCCTAAACGTAGGAGGTATATATACTTACAAGCACTCGTATAATGGATAGACATGTCAGGCAAGAACCACACCCTCAGGCATTTCCTTATCCTTGCCTTCGAAGTCGCCGTTGACATGAATTTCTACTCACCGCGTTGAGGCGGCAGGTATTCATAGTCCGAATAGACACCAATCGCCGGCTAATTGTGGGGCATGGAGAGTAAGGAAACGGATCACGAGTACATCTGCCCGATCGTTAATAGGCTTTCATTCTGGAGACGTTCGATATCCAAGTACAGCTTACCATCAGACGGGCAAACACAAGGTCTATCTAGTCTTCAAGTGCGTTACTTGCACAGGCGGCTACTATATGTAGTCACATGTAGATAGATCCAGACATACCATGTACTCATTGAGCATATAGATTCAGTTACAACCATTTACATCCACACATCTGAGCCACTCATACTCCAGTTACACTCTACTGGCTCAGAGCACATCTTAAATATATATATCTGCACAATCCAAATCTGTTCTAGTACCTGCATTGCACTCCAATTAAATAGTACTATATGTACAGACTAACCGATAATAAAAATACTGCGGTAACAACGTGGACCTCACTCAAAAAGGCCAATGAGTCGTCACACGCATAAGGGCCCCCGCTCCCGCCCACAAAAAAAGAAAAAAAGAATAATAATAAAAGGAAAAAAAAAAGGAAAAAAAAAGAAAAGAAAACGCACCATGCACATGCCCTACCCGCCCCCCTGCTCAATCCCCATCATTTACAACGGCGGGCGTGCCACGTGCGGTAGTGGCCCGGTCGCAGCGTGCAGGATGGCCGCCAGAGCGGCGTCGTCAAACGTATCGTCGGGGTTGTGCTTGAGGCTGCACGGGTGGACGGGGTGGTGCGAGAACACCAAGAACAAGTCAGCACGCAGACGGACATGGCACGAAGCGAACCGGCGGGAGGAAAGAGGATACGGAAACTGATGCACAACGAACACGGGACACGCGTGGAGGGAGTGCAGAACAACACTTGCGTGACACGTGAAAAAAGAAAAAAAGAAGAACTCTCCGCAAACGTGCGCCCCATATCCGTGACCGTGAGCTGCTCCCCGCCCAACCCGTTTATAAGAAGTGACGTGGCATACGCTCATATATGCACTGAGCATCAATGAAGACGATATAGTGGGGTAAATACTGGACTTACGCTCTAATACTAGCAGCAACATGGAAGGAGGCCTGGGACATTAGGGAAGATGGGGTCAGTACTAGTTGGTGGTTACTCGTGAGGGTTGTGGTGGAAAAGAGGCCCCAGCGTGTATATGAATAATGTCCCGCCTCGTTGATAGATAAGCGCTAAGCCTCAAGGCAAGTCTGGTTCTCATGCATTCGGACCACAATCTATTTTTTTTGGAAGCTCTTCATAAATATGTATCTAAGTCAAAATTTTAATGGCGGTGGACGTACCTTGAGCGCGGCATGGCTGCGTGGCCGTGCTCAAATCCATCCCAACTTGATACTGGATGATCTAAATACGACGATACTACCGATATGAAGCTAACAAGGCAAACTTGGAGCGAGGACACTAAAAAAAATAACTCGGAGCTGGGATCAGTCGACCCAATTGCAGCATATCAAATGATGTCGGAAATGGTCGATCGAGCTTGAGGCTTGTTGTAGGGTGTGAATAGACTAGCTAATCGTGACCACAGTCACCTGTGGTTACGAGGTAATGCTTTAGGTGATCTAAATACGACGATACTATCGATATGAAGCTAATAGGACAAATTTGGAGCAAGGACAGATCAACCGCTCGTAACTGCCATTAGTTGACCTGATTGCAGCATGTTAGATAATGTCAGAAACGCTCGATCCAGCTCGAGTCTTGTTGTGGGGTCTGAATAGATTAACCAAACGTGGCCTCAATTTCCTACTGCTATCAGGTAATGCTTCGGCCATTTGCCGCCAATCTGAGTCATTCGAACTACAAGTAGAAACCCCTAAAACGCGGTGACTACCTGTGGCTGGTCTCCTGAATGCAAATCCTCTCCTGTACCGATCCTGTTCTTGTCAGGTGATGAGAATATTCTATCAATTGACTCGAGGGACTTCAAAGTCCATGCGGTTACTACCGAGTGGCACACGCCGAATGATGCGCACCCACCTTGAGCGCTGTCTCGGGATAAAACAACTAAGACTGCGGGGGCGAATGAGGCATTGCAAAAAGCGAACACTGAAACGGTATTGAATTAAGTGATCGGTTCCCGGTGCAGAAGGCTCTCACTGACATAGGTCTTCCATTCCAGTTTTTGCATCATGACTGGGGTAACTTGTACAATAATCTAACGAAGGACATGTCAGGTAGCTATTGTGCCAAATCAATGTTAACTCATCATGTTAAATAGCCAGTAGGACATTATTGCGATGGTGGCGCCCTTAGATCGCAGACGCAGTGTGCAAACTAGTCAAAATCTGGCCTTTCTGAGCAATGATGAGTGAAGTGGGATTTTCTCGTACTTTCAGCTTGGTACTATGTGCGAGATTAGTATCGATGTAACAGGATCAGGCCACTCACAAGCCGGTTTGACTTGGCTTTCTCTGCCTTTTTGGGCCACGTCTCCATTTGTCTCACTGTTGGTTCTTCATTTTTGCTGTCAAACATTCATATTGCAGCCATCTTTCTTTCCATGTGTTTACAGCTCCATGCTTGCGACGTCACCAGTTGGGGTCGATGTTGTATTGAACGATTCTTCTTTTGTTGTCCCATCGTCGCTTTTGAGCCACATCACCATTTATTTGTCTTACTCTTTCTTCTTGCCATGATTCTGTCATTCTGTTGTCACCCCTTACGTGCTTATCCTCTGTTATTTGTTTCTTTTTCTTGTGACCATTGATGAGTGTGTCATCATAGGTCACAAGACTGGTGTCATGGGTCCATTTTTTTGGGGGCCAATGAGGTATGCTAAAATGAATAATGTCATTTCATATCGCATTTCGGTCGCCGATATCGCACGTCTGTCCTGTGAAATCGACAGACTGTCACAATTCTTAGTAGCTCCTTTCACACTGGCTCAAATTCTATCAAACAGGTCTTGTTTAGAAGCTATGAGCCTGTAGATACTCAGAAAAATGTCCAAACCGTGATACCTCCATTGTACGTACCAGGAGGTTGTGACACTTTCCTGACCGTTGGTGGGTCACGTGCACGGTGGCACAGACAACAATCCAGAACTATTTATTATATTCTCGCTGTGATAAGCAACACCACCGAGTACCTGTGATTCATGCTTGCAGCTTCTATCCTGCATGGTTGTGCATAATATATTATGGCAGGGGTTCGATGGCCGTGTCAATTTAGTATTACTATTTGTCCATTGATTGAACTTCACAGGGTGTCAGAGTAGAAGACTGAGGAGAAGCCGGGATTTCAGTGGATTTCAGTCTTGACTGACGTCCACGCGGATACTGTTCCAGCGCAGGGTGCCCTGGCCCTCTGTGCCCTCGTTCTCTTGGCGCAAAACTTTGCGTGTGGACATTGTACGAACTCGATCATCGTGATCTTCAGAAGACACGGATATGGTGTCTTCTCTTACACTGTCCCACCGAGTGTCAGGTCAAGGACGAACACATCCAAGGATGACTCACACCTGCATTTGAGGCTGTACACTTCGTTTTCTAGTGCGTCCATATGGGCTGCCAACACAGCTACAGACAAAATGAGCCTCTGGTGCAATTAGGATGATGCAAGAGGGTACTCACCTTGGAAAACACTTTGACGGCCTCCAGCTATTGATAAGGCCGCGCGTTGCCTCCTGGCGGACGTTGCCGCGGGGAGGCCCATGACATCATCAGAGAGAAACATGCCAGGGCAGGGATGGCCGAAAATTCAGGCCTGAGAACAATCGGATTTGCCTACGAAAATTCTTGGGTTGGATCGAAGGTCTTTTGTCACAATTAGAGTGATGCAACTCTGAGATCCAAGTATTGAGAAATAGCTAATTTACTCACCAACCAGGTCACCTACCTAGGATCTGACAATTATCCCGAACCCTCCTGGTTTTAGGGATGAGAACGAGCCCGCATATATAGAATTTGACGCAGCGGCTGGGCAGCAGCTAAAAGTCAGGACAGAAATGTGATAACGGCGTGACAGAAACTCATCCACAGTGTGACAGAATTGGAGTTGCACAGGGACAGAAATAGAATAGTGGACTCGGCACAAAAGCAATTTTTCAGGGACACTAGTGGTAAAACAAGGGGACACAAAAGGTATGTTGGGGACCGAAATGGGATATCAAGTGACATTATTAGGTTGTGCATGAGGTATTGATGTCTGTGTCATTGTAGGTCACAAGACTGGTGTCCTGGGTCCATTTTTTTGGGGGCCAATGAGATATTGAGTAATTGGTTTTCTGTCCTTCCGTTGTCTCATGTTCTGTTGTTATCGCATCTGAAGTTGATGGTTGATGTCTGTGTTGTTGTACGTCGGAAGATGGCTCTCATGGGTGTGTTTTTTTTGGGGTCAATGAGGTATTCAATGATTCTTTTTCAGTCGGTCTGTCGTCTGACCTTGGATTACAGTAACTTCTTACCTGACTGTTGATTCGCTTCAAGACTAACATGCATGAAAGACATTTATTGGCGGGCACTACTCAAAGACACCCCACACCTGTTGTGGTATGAAGTTTTTCTTTTTTATTTGTGTTTCCTTGATTGCAACTGACACTCGCTCTGTAAGACACAGTCATCGATGCCATTACAACCTGCTGGACGAGCAGCGGTCCAGGGTCCAGTGGTATCATCCTGTAATCCTCGTCCATGGAGACTGCTGTGAGTAATCCTGTCTGTCCATGTCATTCCATATGACTGATCCCTTCAAGGATACAATGCGGCCCTCATTTTTCCTGCTTTCTTTGAGTTTTTTTTTGGGGGATGGTCGAGGATGACAGGTCTACCACAAGTAACCCAATTAATCGGACAAACACTACTACATGACGGACGTCATGTGGCTTTTTTCGGGGATTACTCATCTATTAGTAGTGTTTGTCCGATTAATCAGGTTACTTGTGGTAGACCTGTTATCCTTGACCACACCTACCGTTGTGTGTTATCATCGAGGCTAGGACTCAAGGAATAGACAACTAAAACTGGACAAAGAGACAGGTACCAAAAATGATGACAGATGGGCAAGCTCCATCCCCGACGACGACGGCGAGCAGGCGCAGATTTAGTACTCATACCCGTCCTCCACTTTGTTTGGATGAACATTGCACTCAAAAGGACCAACAGGATACTTTCAACTATCTGACAACCCCCTTTCCTTTTTCCTCCGATGATGTCGTCATTCACCCTTGATCTCTGGGCCACCTTTTTCCCTTCCTGCCACAATGACGCATTCCTTCCAATGTCCTTCTACTTTAAAAGCCTGTTGTGAGGGGGTACCTCTCCTTTGTTATTCTACATGTTCCTCCCTCTCTCTCCCTGAAGTTCGTCATCCCCAGAGACAATGTGACGTTCTTTATTGTCCCCCCTCGATGCCCTCCCACATTCAGGTCATGATCCTGGATGTTGGGAGGGCGTCATGCTCATCAGGACAAAAACAACGTTGCGTTGTTTCGGGAAGATAACTATGTCACCTCTCTGTTTGTTATTCCTTATTTTGTCCTCTGTAGTATCATACTTGCAGGGACGTACCGATGGGGGTAAGGGACTCCATGGCATTGTTTCCTTAATGACAGCGGTAACGTAGGGGAGAGAAGGACTGAGCATTGCCGTGAAAGTGTCTGTTGTAGAATTCCTGCATCTATGACACATAAATACATCCCAGCTGCTGCAATCTTAATAGTTTCTTCTTTCTCTGGTCAGATGACCCGCAGCAAACAGTGTTGAATGTTTTCCTGCCGCCTGGATAAGATGTGACGCGTGTTAAAATAAGGAAGGGCGTTATCGTGCATGACATCGCGTTTCACATGCTCAAAACAAGAGGTAATGATGAGGAGGATGATGTGTAAAACCAGAAACATCCCCTGTAGAATGCAAAGATTAGACAGACATGTGTCCGGTTACTAATGATGAGAGACAACAGGGAATAAGAAGCAATCCCTTCTTTAAGACATATGATTGTTACCCTCGGTTTATCGGAGAGACGATGTTGTCTCATCCCAAGCTAGAGGCGCGAGCACTGGCAACTTTTAGTTGATGATCATTATCCTTGGGATTGTTCGCTGAGACATTTGTCTCAACCGCTTTGATAGATGAGTAATCGATATGGGGCCGCGTTGTTACGTATTGGAATTCCTGGAGGTCGGAACTGGAAGGACAACGGCTTCAACTTATGTGTTGCATCCCTGATGAACTACTGTCCTAAGTATTTCGGAATTGACTTGCAGATATCTGAGAAGGCGGAAGTCGGGAACAGAGTACTGAGATTTGAGGGTTGAGGGTTGGAGAACAAAGATCGGAAGAGGCGGAGGACAGAGGGTCGAGAGCGGAAGGAGACAAGACTAGCAGAACTCACTGTACTAAGAACAGGAGACAGTGCGAAGGGAATCACGTATCGAAGTCGATTATCTGATTGCAGAAATGGAGACATACATGAGGGGGTTTTATACAAAGAGCAGAAGCAACAGGTAATGGTATGGTACTAAGCAAATTCCGGAGAGTGCGGGAATCGGATAGACATATGGGGCAAGTAACTAATGCGGAACAATGGGATGAAAAGGGGGGTGCAGGGTAGGGTAAGTACAATGGCAAAGAACAAGGCGAGTAAGTACAAGAGGCATTGGAACAAATGGAAGTATGGAAATGGTATCTTGCTGTGTTCAGGGTCGAGTATGGGGCCAGTATCTGGAGGTGGCCAGGGGTACTAAAAGAACAAAGGGTCAAGGTAGAGGGTTGCGGATGTTGCGGATGTTGCAGAATAGAGTCGGAGGTGGTGCGGAGGTGATGCGGAGGATATGCAGAGGTGGCGGAGATGGTTGAGTGGAACAGTCGTAACAGTATCTCCCCCTCAAGGTTGAGCCCTGCGAGACCACAGGTCAGGTCATGTGACCTGTGAACAAATGCGTCGGAGTTTGAAAGAAAGGAGGAGAACAAACATGTCTAATCCTGATCCATCATGAGCTCCCTACCGGACTTCTCGAAAATGACCAGCGCTCAAGTGAAAGAGCACTTTGCCAATGTTCTCGCAGAGAAGGAACTTGCGGAAAAGCGCAAGGCCGAGGAGCCGGCTCAGAAGGAGAAAGAGAGACTGGAGGAGGTGTGCAGGGAGGAAGAGCGCAAGGAAAAAGAGCGCAAGGACCAGGAGGAACGCGATCACCTGGAACGTGAGCGCGAAGACCGCGAACATGAGCTCGAGCGCATCAAGCGCAAACGCGAGGAGCGGGAGGCCAAAGAAGCTGCGGAAAAACTCGCAGAGGAGCAAGCTGCTGCGGAAAAGGCCACCGCAGAAAAGGCGGAGGAGAACCGCGCGTCGCAGAAGGTAAGTCCTTCTTGTCCTTGATAGTATAGAGTTGACCATCGGAACAGGAAAAAGCTGCGGACGTGGATGAGGAATCCGTGTGGAGAGAATCTCCATTGGAATAGTCGCCGGAAGAAACCCCGAGGCCAAAGAACAAGGGCAAGGGGAAGGCGACGGCAGAATGGTGGGCAGTGCAGGAGGAAAAACAGCGCAGGAAGGAAGCACACCAGGCGGGGGCCAAGAGGGGGCGGCTCCGGAAGAGGACGGCCCATCACAGCTTAGCTGCGATGCTTGCCTGGAGAAAAACCTGCCGTGCATGTGGGATCTGGCCGGAAAGGCCACGGCGTGTAACCGGTGCAAGGACGCAAAATGGGTGTGCATCGTCGACGGGCTCAAAGCACGTGACGGCCAAGCGGAGGAAAACCGGCGGATCGGAGGTGGGCTCGGAAAAGCCTGCCCAAGGTGTGCGGAAGCCCTTATCCAGGGCTGTCAAGGCGAGGGGAGTCCAAGACAGGCCGGAGGCGAGCGGAAGTGGTCGATGGACATAGCTGCCGCATTGGGGGCACCACTCACCTCCTCCTACTGGGCGTGAACCCTGGATAGTCATGGTCATAGCTCGGTGGACCTCAAGTGCCTTCTTGCTGTACTGGCGCAAGGTTGAGGAGATCCTACCCAACTTCATCAGTGAAGCATTTGATAGCATTTCGTCACTTACTGCCTGAATGTCGAGACTGTTGCAGAACCTGAGATAATAGCACACTTTAATTCCAGAATTCAGTCACACGACTACGCCAGGGTTAGGGAGTGAGGTCCCGGAGGAACTCACAGTCCGTTGCAAACACCAGATTTGTGGGTGTTGGAGTTTCCCTCCGAATCCTCACGCACAAGAACTGACACGCTCAGGATGGCGCCACCTGAGGGTCACATGACCTCGTTGTCAAGATTGGTTTTTAGGCGTTAATATCGTGTATTAGTGAACACAGCGAATGCCCGAATAACTTGTGCGAATAAGTATGCCGTTCGGCAAATAGGTGAACCAACAAATGTTCACAAGATAAGAGGGTTGCCTGAATGGAACTCGCCCTATCTACAGTCATAGCAAAAATAGCCCATGGCACTTGACGATGTAACATGCAAGGTGTCACGGAAGGGCTGTCTAAGTAGCGACAATCCCTTCGCCAGTGAAGGTGCTCCTTCGGAGCCCTTCGCCGACAGCACAGAAATTTCA
Source organism: Gautieria morchelliformis (assembly GCA_015179125.1). Classification (NCBI taxonomy): domain Eukaryota; kingdom Fungi; phylum Basidiomycota; class Agaricomycetes; order Gomphales; family Gomphaceae; genus Gautieria; species Gautieria morchelliformis. Next base: position 23,417 of record WHVA01000678.1, read on the forward strand.
TAGTTCGAAGGCTAAGGTAACGAAGATGAAGTATGAGAACTCACCAGTGATGCCTAAGTCCTCTTCTGGTCTAAGATAGAAACCTCCAGGAGAAGGCTCAATATGATGCACAGCGAGGTCAAGTTTTCCCAAGATGGACGACGTATGATAATTGAACTAAGGAATATACATGCGAATGTAAACTACTTATATCGAATGCTCATGAGGTATCAGTGAATAGGAAAGAGGCCATTGTGAGTCAGGGTTGGATAGGGGTGTGCAGCCATGATACAGCATAGATGAAACAAACATACAATAGAATGTGAGAAGAGGGAGAACATGAAATGACGGAGAGTAAAGGTGGCGAAGGCACTTATGGACAAAGCCATGTCTTGGGACCCGCATACATGCTACCCTGCACGGACTCTTGGTCTACTGGGTTGATCCCGCATGACCTATGGAAGGGATGTCCTGCGAACACACTTTGACCATATGAACGCCCAATGGGGTTGGATTAAGAAGACGATGGGGTTAATGATGAACCATCATGCTGGGTGAATGGTATCGATCGTATTTGATGGTGTGCCTGCTGGCGAATGATGCGAGCAGCGAATGGCTGTTCGGCAAAATGCAAGGAAGGGCGAACAGAGGTGACATAGAGGAGGAGGGGTCGAGGTGGAGGGTGAAGCTGAGTGAACACTGAGGAGGAGTAGCGAAAGGGAAAATGGGGATACCAAGGTGCAGGAAATACACAGGTCATGACACTCCAATTATCAGAACACCATTGGAAGAGGGTCGAGCAGAGGAGGTGGTAGACCCAGTGATGACTGCCAAGTCAGTCCAAAGACATTGATCGTGCGTTTGACGGCATGGCGATGGTAATTGGTGTGAACAGCGAGCATCGGTTGCCGAACATGACAATGGCGATCGGAACGAACACGGAAATGGGGTGAGAAATGGCAGGACAGAGCACCTGAGTATGAGGAATAAACGTGTCATGACAAGGGGGTTGGATTGAGAAGCTGATGGAGCTACTGACGAGCCATTGTGCCAGGTAGGGATGCTGATCGTGATTTGATGGTGTGCCTGCTGGCGAATGATGCGAGCAGCGAATGGCTGTTCGGCAAAATGCGAGGAAGGGAGAACGGAGATGACATAGGGGAGCAGTGGTCGAGGTGGAGGGCGAAGCCGAGCGAACACAGGGAAGGAGTGGCGAAAGGGGAAATGGGGGTAACAAGGTGCAGGAAATACACAAGTCATGACAATCCGATTATCAGAACACCATCGAAAGAGGGTTGAGCAGAGGAGGTGATATGCCCAGCGATGACTGCCAGGTCAGTCCAAGGACGTCGATCGTGCGTTGACGGCGTGGCTATGGTAATTGGCACGAACAGCGAGAATCGGTTGCTGAACACGGTAATGGCGATTGGAATGAACACGGAGGTGGAGTGAGAAATGGGAGAACAGAGCATCTGAGTAGGAGAAATAAACACGTCATGACAGCTTTGAACATATTGATATGTCCCAGATTGTCCCGCTTGACGTGATATGTCCACCGGCAGCCAACGATGTTGATGCTGACGGGCTGCTCTACTAGTGTCCAGGTGCGGTACCACATCAGGGTCTCGTACTCGACATCCATGCTGACCATCCATTCTGCTGTGCTAGCAGAATTCATCACGTCCCTGGAGTTGGCCAGCTTTTTGTCTGCTAGTACGACGAATGCAGACTCAGTTGCTTCCAGGTCAGTGATTCCATGGGCAAAGCTATCATCTCGACGTACAGTGCATGCTGACGCTTCCCTCAACCATAGGACTGGTTCTCGGGATCGAGCCACGGCCCTCTCTCAAAGTCCTTCAGCGCGGGAGCGATGGACTCATCCTTGCTGTTCCTTCCCTCTCCCACCATCTCTCTCTCAGCGTGCATCTCCTTCTCCACCTCCTTTTCCTCATCATTCTGCTGACTCTCTGCCTCTTGATCCTCCCCCTCTGAGTGGTTTGGCAACTCTTGGTCATCGGTCCACTCGATCTCATGGGCTGGAGGTGTAGACTGGATGAAGGTGGTGAGTGAGTCCTTGATCCAGAGGTTGGGGGTGTCATCATCATCTGTGGCATGTATAGTGATGTGCTCGATGTGGCTGGACTCATCGAATATGAGATCCCTTGCCTTGAGGATCGTGTGTGTCTGTGGGCTGTGGGATCCAGACTTTGTACACCTTCGAGTCGTCGAAGTACCCTACAAATACTCCTTCAATCGATTTGTACTGAGCTTTCCTTCTGATAGCCTTTGGGATCAGGGCCCAGCACTTGCATCCATAAGTGCGCAGCCAGTCTATGCTCGGCTTCTTATCCCAGAATGCCTCATAGGGTGACGTGCCAATACGATGGTGTAGGACGCGGTTTCTGACAAAATTGATTGTGTGGATCACCAAGACCCAGAACTTGCTCGTGAGATCAGAGTCATGCTGGAGGGTGAGTGTGCCTTTCTGTAGTGTGCGGCTGTAGTGCTTGGCGATCCTGTTATGCTCTGGGGTGTAGGGTGAAGTAGTCTCGTGTACAATGCCGAGCTTACTGCATATGTATGTGAATTCTTTCCCTGTGTATTTGCATCCGTTGTCCAATCTGATTTTCTTCACATCAGCCCTCTTATGTTGCAGAAGCCATTCCATGTAACGTTCGAAGGACTCGGAGACGGTGCAGCATTCCTTGTTTTTGAGGAAGTCGATGCTGGCTAACCTGGCTTTTAGGTCCAGCCAGATGATGAAGTATCAATATCCGCCCACGGACAGCTCGAATGGACAGCACATGTCAGAGACAATGATGTCCCCAATGCTGTCGGGTAGGTCCTTGGTCTTCCTGAATGGTGCATGGGTCTGCTTCCCATGTGGGCAGTCGATACACTGAGGGATGGGGAAGTGGTGTACGCCGGGTGAGAACCTCTTCGCCATTTTCAGCTTCCTCATGGACTCTAGCCTGGAGTAACTAGTGTGAGCTAATCTATGATGCCATAGGACAATCTCAGCCGGTTCAGAGGAGTACCTTGCCTGCTCAGGTCGAGCTTTGGTCAGGGTGAGTGCCATATAAGTGAACAAGTTATCGATCTTTGAACTGTGTGCCAGGAATACGACCATTGAGTGCTAGGGAGGAGAAGCTCTTCCTGAATATTACATCCACGTTCGAGTTTGTCATGCGCCCGATGGACAACAAGTTCACCTGCAACTTGGGCACGTATATGACATCGGTCAAGGTGATGGGTACGCCAGGGAGCTCAAACTGCGGGTCGGACACAATGTCGATATGAATAGTGCCCCTCTTGTTGGCTGTAAAGGAGTCACCGCTTGCTGTCTCAATGGTGACGGGAGTGATGTCATGGATGGAGGCAAACAGGTCCAGGTTGCCCGACAGGTGGCTGGAGGGGGCTGAATCGATGAGCCAGGTGTGTGAATCTACGATCATCAATGTTAGAGCAACGGTGTGTGTGGCGGTGACGATTTTAGGGACAGGTTCGTGTGGTGCCTCGAGTGCATTGGCCACCATTACAATATTCTTCATTTGTACGGTCAGCTGTGTTGTAAGTCACAGCGCGCAAGCTACTGCATATGTATATGATGAGGGATCAAGGGAACTAAGGAGAAGTGTCTTCAAGCACCAATTAAGGGCTGAAGCGAGTCTGGGACCAAAACAACGAGAACTGTGGCTTCAAAACAGCCAGCTACAATAGCACATTGGAGTTTCTTACTGCCTAGCATTCTATACATGTTTCCTGGCTATTTAACTAGTTTGGAACGAAGCTATGCTATGAAATATGCTTGTGGAGCAAGCAGGTGCCGCCGGTGCATGATATGTGCACCGGTGCTGGGCTATGTACCTATCTGATCATTTAGGTATTAGTGCCTTGGAGCTTTCTATACTATTGTGGAGCAGCTACATATATTCAGGAACGATGGAGCGCCGCCTGCGCTCCATCTCGGATCAGTGCCTCGAGCAGCCCTGGAACACGGCTCAGGGTTAAAGGGGCCGGCAAGATGCGCGTGTGAGTGATGTCATGTGCATCTAATAGATCCTGTGTCGGTAATGCGTATGCGCGAGTATCAGCGCAAGAGTACTAGGATAGAACTTGATTTCCCATCCATAATACAACAAGCTGTGCCACCATGTCCTGCGCGGGCCTGCCAGGCTGCAGGGTCTGCTGTTGGACAACTGGTGAGGGGACGCTTCAATTCCAGGGAGTCTGAACTGGTGAGTTGGACTGTCCTTGATTCAGTCTCCAGGGTGTCTGCCCAGACAAACCACCCCCTGGAGAGTAACAGCATGATGCCGAGTGACCAGACTTTCCACAATTATTAAAGTGGTAATATGGCCTCTGATTGGGCCTAGGTGCATGACCCCTTTGTGGGTGCTCAAATATTCCGTGGCTCTGGTTATGATATGCTGGGTTCTGATTTGTATGGTTAGCGGGTCGGTTCAGTTTAGACTGCACAACAAATGCTGTCGCAGCTTGACTGGACATCTCCAGGGCGTTCAGGTTGGCTTTGTGTGCCTCGAGCCTCTCCTCGATCACATCATGGTCGCGCGTGATCATCTGGATGGTCTGGGAGATCGGTCTCCACGACTCGGGCACATTATGGAGGATAGTGGCCACGTGAGTGGTATCCGCCATTACCTCTCCCATCGTCTTCAGCTGACCCCTGAACTCCTTCATGGTGGTCAAGTACGAGACGATGGACTGTCCTTCAAGCATATGGTAATTCTCATATTTTGTCCTGACAATGCTGATTTTGCTCAGGTCGGTAGACTTGAACCTTTTGATCAGTGTCTTCCATGCTTCACTGGTGATGTCGGTGTCGTCGATGGTGGTCTGTAGCTCGGGGGATATACACAGCTTGACTTGGTTGTATGCTGTGTTATTTCTGTTGTTCCACTCGTCGGTGAGCTGCGAGAGTGGGGTCGCTCCTATGTGAGTGACATTATTGGTCATAGTAACTATGTGGTTGGTGGATGGCATAAGGTCAGTGTCAGTAATATTAGCATAGAGTCCACAATCTCTCGCTGTGGCTAATAACTCGCGCTTCCAGGAGACCCGGTTGTCTCGCCCTAACTTGGGCTTGATGTCCCAGAATTTGTGGATGTCGTTTTTGGGATGGGATGCGGCAGTGATAACTTGGGCCATTCGGTAAGTCTGAGACTTTTAATCTGTGGTAAAAGCTCTTTGACGGGTTGGACTGGGGGTACTAGGATGCTCGGAATGGGTCTCAATGTGTACAAGTGTCTCAGTAGCCTATGTCGCTTAGGCTAGAGCAGCAGTGAGTTCTACAGGTGACTTAGACAGGGAAGAACGCGGAAATGGACAGATGTAATTGTCTGGTTCTTCGGCATACAGAGGTAACTACTTTATACTAAGCAGAGTATCGCTGACTAGTACGTATTTAGATCGGTGTGGAGTGTGAAGGAATGTACGTGGGTGATCGAGTGGAGAGAAGTACAGGGATAGGTCTCCGGGTTATGCCCGGAGTGGAGTCGAGTCACAGGATGGTTTCATACTTAATCTTACATGTATATACTTTGAATCTGATGAAGAAAATGGAGATGGAATGGGGGAATTGATCCAAGTCATTGGGTAAGTACCGGTTGAGAATAGGGAGCATGTGGATGCGGATAGTGGATAGGACCTGGCTGTATTCAAGTTTACACCATTATCCTGGTCAAACTGCAGCAGGTATGCCAGGCATGTCTTCACAATGAATACATGTGCCATCTTTTCGTGAGACCCACCGATCTCCGAGACGGGCTTCCTACCAGGACCAGTAGGAAAGGCACCGCAACGGCATACTCAATGGTACGATGTCTGCCCGCTCGACGACGCACGCTTTGGCAAGCTCCGAATGCACGTGAAGGACACACCGCAGTTCCTGTGCACACATGAGATGATCAGCGTGTTCAAGCACATCGAGTGCGAGCAACGCGCTTGTAATCCCAAACGGGATTGTTTCGTGATAGCGAGCGGCACCCCGCTTGATATCGTGGCCATCCTGAAGGGTTGGATACACAACCCCGAAGGAATTCCTTCTGCCATCCGTGACAATGTGGATGGAACCCTCAACCTCGAAGACATGGATGTCTGGATGTGGTTGAAGGCCCTCGCGCCCCGAGTCAAAGGGGTCACATCACCTCTCAAGTTGAGGCTCTTCGACTTGTTCGGCTCGACCGACCAATGGTCGAGCTTCGCGATGCCAGGGAATGCCTGACACCGCAGAGCACCAGCCTGTGGCTGTCCATCACAGGTCCATATCCCATGAGACGCCGAGCTGGCCCAGATATCCCACTCACCGAGATTGCACGATGGCTGACCCACTACACCGGCGTCACTCGTGAACAAGTCGCTCGCATTGAACATTATGTTCAATGCAGTCTCACTGGCGTGGCATTCAGTGCCGCCACCCGGGAGGGTCAACAAAAGATCCTCAAGACCAGCCATGTGAGGGCCACAGTACCACTACCGCTCACTCACGCTCAGCTTGACCAAGAGCTTGCGAGCATCCGGCCTCCTCCACAGGCTGATGACCTGGCCATTGAGGCCATACTCCATGAGGACACTGGCCTCGCCGACCAAGCAGAAACCCCCACCAGTGGTGAGGTAGATCCACCGCACCCAACCACCCCTGCGGAGGCAGAGATGCCCCCAGCAGAGTCGTGTACTCCACCAGCCCTGTACGATGACGATGTCATCGTATTGGAATCACTAGAGGGCGCCATCACGGATGACCTCTATGATTCCTAAAGTTGCCTATAGTTGTCTATAGAGGGGGAGGGTGTAAATTACACTATATGAAAACAGCTCGGTGGGTTGTGGGCGTCGAGCTTATGTCAGGTTTTAGGTCAGCCTTAGTCAGCTGGCCAATCGGACGCGAGCGGCGCAGCCGCGAGCCAAGAACGCTGTGCAGCATGGTCACGTGACCGTTTGCGTTCCAGATTAGGTCAGCGGCGAGCGGCGCAGCCGCGAGAGAACGCTGCGCAGTGGTCACATGACCCATTCGTGACCAGAGCGCGCATACGCGAGTGTGGTCCGTGCACGACACGCGCGCAGGGTATAAAGGCCGAACGGTAAGGACATAACGCCAGGAACCTGCCCAACCGGCGATTCCTCTGCTATGTGCTCTGTCTGCTCTGTGCTATGTGCTCTGTCCGCTGTCTGCTCTGTGCTCTGTCTGCTCTGGGTGCTGTCTGCTGTCTGCTCTGTCTGCTGTCAGCTCTGTCTGCTGTCAGCTCAGCTCTGTCTGCTGTCAGCTCAGTCTGCTGTCTCCTCCTTTAGCTGGCTGGCTGTCCATGGCTTTGGTTGGCTGACTATCTATTGGCTTGGCTGGCTCTCTATTGGTAAGTAATATCTCTTTGTTAATGCATTCCCATGTATTTTATTTTATTTGTGTTTGTAATTTTATTGGTTCCTTTTTTTTTATCATATTGTATTCACATGTGCTTTATATTTTTGTTATTTTTTTCGAAAAAAGATTTAAATAAAATCCCAAGACTGCTGAAAAAAAAGTATTTTGATATATATATTTTTCAGGTTTTTTTTTGAAAATAGGCATCAATAAGTTTCTTCTAAAATTAATGGCAATATGTTCTGCTTTTAAATGTGGTTTGTTTTGTTGTTTTATTTACTGTAAAGCTGCCAGGCACTCCTTCTCTGGCTATACTGGTGGCTGGCTTACTATGGCTTTGGCTGGGCTCTGGGTTTTTCTGTCAGTCTCTGGGCTTCTCTGGCTTTGGCTGGGCATTAATAACAGCTTCTGCTTCAATGTACTGTACTTTTTGACATTTTTTTGCAGATAGATGTCAATAAATTATCCTGACTTTATGAAAATTGACAACAGTTCCAGCTTAAATGTACAGTGCATTTTTTTGACATTTTTCGAAAAATACATAATCTTGACTCTGCTAAAATTAATAACAACTTCAGCTTAAACGTACTGGACATTTGTTTTGAGATAATCCTGACTTTGTTAAAACTAATGACAGCAGCTGCTTAAATATGGCTTCCTTTACTATTTTATTTATGTCTGTATATGTCACAAAATAGATATTGATACATGTCCCTGAGTTTGTGAAAAGTTAATGATAAGTAACAGCCTCTGCTTGCTTCACTTTGAGGCCCTTGGGATATGCTACACATGCCATTGGGACATGCTACACACACTATGCATGGGGACACGCACGCTATGCATGGCTATGCATGGAGGCACATATGTTATGCATGGAGACATGCATGTTAGGCATGAAGACATGCATGTTATGCGTGGAGACATGCATGTTAGACGTGGAGACATGTGTGTTGTGCATGGGGACACGCATGCTATGCTTGGGGACATGCATGTTATGCGTAGAGACACACATGTTATGCATGGGGACAAGCATGCTATGCATGGGCACACACACACTATGTATGGGGATGTGCACACTATATGGTGGGATACACTATGCTTGGGGACATACTATGCTTGGGGACATACTATGCTTGGGGACAGACACACTATGATTGGGGGACACGGTACAAACAAGAGACACACTACGCACACTATGCATGGGGAAAAACAAGGGACATTCTATATGTGGTATCCTTGGGGGACATGTTATGCATGGAGGACACACTTTGCACACTATACTTGAGGGAGAGGCTACACACACTATGTGTAGGGAGATGCTACACATGTGGACACGCTATGCATTGGGGACACACATGCTATAATTTAGGGACATGCTACAAACCAGGGACACGCTACACACAAAATACTTGAGGGATATGTTATGCATGTGGGACATGCCACACACACTGTACTTGGGGACATGCTGCATGTGGGGACACACTATGCTTGGGGGATGGGACACACAGGCTATGCATGGGCACACGCACACTATGCATGGGGATGTGCACACTATATGTGGGGACACACTATGCTTGGGGGACACGGTACGAACAAGGAACGCACTACAGGGGAAAACACTACAAACAAGGGACATTCTACCCATGCTATACTTGGGGGACACACTACAAACAAAGGACATGCTATGCACACTATACTCGGGGGACATGTTATGCATTGGGGACACACTTGCACACTATACTTGAGGGAGATGCTACACACACTACATGTAGGGACATGCTACACATGTGGACACGCTATGCATGGGGGACACACATGCTATAATTTAGGGACACACTATGTTTGGGGACATGCTACAAACCAGGGACATGCTATGCATGTGGGGCATGCCATGCACACTGTACTTGGGGACACACTACATGTGGAGACACACCATGCATGGAGGGCATGCTATTCACACTATACTTGGGCACATGCAGACATGTGTAGAGTCATTACCTATCTTGATGTGTTACTTATAGCTACTTTCAATTGCAATGAGATGTGTTTTACTTATCCCAAGTTTGATTTACCCAATGCGTTTGACCTACACCCCTGTGTGAAGCATGGGTATCCACCTAGAGGTAAGGGTTCAAGAATCGAGTTAAGTTGGATATCAGAAATCGAGTTGGAAGGCAGAGGTCAGAAAGACAGAGGCCTTGCAAGTACTTGCTGTGGTAAGAACAGGAAACAGTGCAAAGGGAGTCACATATCAAAGTCAATTATCTGATTGCAGAACAGAGGCACACATGACTGGGCTTTATACAAGGAGCTGAGACAACATGTCAGAAGTAGAGGTAAGCAATTCCAGTGCAAGCAAAAGTAACTAGGATAAATGGAGTAGTAACTAATACCGAACAAGAGGAACTACAAGGGGGTGCCAGGTAGAACTAAGAACAATCAATAGGCAAAAGAACAAGGGGAATGTGGGTCTAATTGATTGTTACGTATTGGAATTCCCAGAGGTCGGAACTGGAAAGGACAATGGCTTCAACTTATGTGTTGCGCCCCTGATGAACTACCGTCCTAAGTATTTCGGGATTGACTTGCGGATATCGGAGAAGGCAGAAGTCGGGAACAGAGTACTGAGAGTCGAGGTTCGAGGGTCGGAGAACAAAGGTCGGAAGAGGCGGAAGAGGTGGAGGACAGAGGGTCGAGAGCGGAAGGAGACAAGACTAGCAAAACTCGCTGTGCTAAGAACAGGAGACAGTGCGAAGGGAATCACGTATCGAAGTTGATTATCTGATTGCAGGAATGGAGACATACATGAGGGGGTTTTATACAAAGAGCTGAAGCAACAGGTAATGGTATGGTACTAAGCAAATTCTGGAGAGTGCAGGAATCGGATAGACATACAGGGCAAGTAACTAATGTGGAACAATGGGATGACAAGGGGGGTGCAGGGTAGGGTAAGTACAATGGCAAAGAACAAGGCGAGTAAGTACAATAGGCCTCGGAAGAAATGGAATTACGGAAATGGTATCTTGCTGTGTTCAGGGTCGAGTATGGGGGCCGGTATCTGGAGGTGGCCAGGGGTACTGAAATCACAAGGGTCGAGGTAGAGGGTTGCGGATGGTGCGGATGTTGCGGAATAGAGTCGGAGGTGGTGCAGAGGCGGTGCAGAGGTGGTGCGGAGGATATGCAGATATGGCGGAGATGGTTGAGCGGAACAGTCATAACATTGATAGTGGAACAAATGGATCTCCTGATGCTCCAGACTTGCTATGCTAAGGGTCAAGTAGGGAAGGCCAGTGAATAGAGTCAAAAGGGGAAGTATGTGAATAGTAAAGAACAAGGGGATCAAAAGGTAAAAGTGTGGACATTGTGGAATAGAGCCAGAGGAGGCATGGAGGTACCAGAGTTGGTCAAGTAGCATGGTCATAACATTACCTACCTTGATGTGTTACTTAGAACTACTGTCAATCAATAAGATACATTTTACTTATCTGAAAGAAATTTTCTTATCCGAATGTGTTTGACTTATCCCAAGTTTGATTTACCCAAGGTGTTTGACCTTGCTGATGCGTTTGACCTTACCGAGATGTTTGACTTGCGCCCCCGCGCGAAGCGCGGGTATCCACCTAGTTACACTATATGAAAGCGGCTCGGTGGGAGGTTGTGGGCGCGCTGACCAATGCTTGGTCATTAGTTTGTCAGCGGAGCGCGTGAGCGGCGCAGCTGCGAGCCCCTGGCCCTATCACCGGTTTATGCCGGTCTGCCGGCTCCAGGGCTCTCTCTTTAGGTCAGCGGCGAGCGGCGCAGCCGTGAGCATGAATGCTGCGCAGCGGTCACATGACCCGTTCGCGACCAGAAGCGCGCATATGAGCGTGGTCCGTGCACGACACGCGCACGTGGTATAAAGGCCGAACGGTAAGGAAGGAACGCCAGGAATGCCCAAACGGCGATTCCTCTCTCTGCTGGCTGCTCTGTCTGCTATCTGCTGTCTGCTGTCTGCTGTCTGCTCTGTCTGCTGTCTCCTCCTTTAGCTGGCTGGCTATCTATTGGCTTGGCTGGCCCTCTATTGGTAGCTAATATCTTTTTTTAAATGCATTGCCATGTATTTTATTTTATTGGTATTGGTAATTTTATTGGTTCCTTTTTTTTCATCATATAGTATTGTCACATGTGCATTATATTTTTGTGATTTTTTTCGAAAATAGATTTAAATAAAATCCCAAGATTGTGCTGGAAAAAATGTATTTTAATATCAATATTTTTCAGGTTTTTTTTCTAAAATTGACATCAATAGATTTCCTCTAAAATCAATGACAATAGATTCTGCTTTTAAATATGGTTTGTTTTATTGTTTTATTTACTGTAAAGCTGCTTACCAGGCACTCCTCTCTGGCTATACTGGTGGCTGGCTTACTATGGCTTTGGCTGGGCTCTGGGTTTCTCTGTTAGTCTCTGGGCTTCTCTGGCTTTGGCTGGGCATTAATAACAGCTTCTGTTTCAATGTACTGTACTTTTTTGACATTTTTTCACAAATAGATGTCAATAAATTATCCTGACTTTGTGAAAATTGACAACAGCTCCAGCTTAAATGTACAGTTCATTTTTTTGACATTTTTCGAAAAACTAGATAATCTTGACTCTGCTAAAATTAATAATAACTTCAGCTTAAATGTACTGGACATTTGTTTTGACATTTTTCAAAAAATAGATAATCCTGACTTTGCTAAGATTAATGACAGCAGCTGCTTAAATATGGCTTCCTTTACTATTTTATGTATATCTGTATGTCACAAAATAGATATTGATACATGTCCCTGAGTTTGCTAAAAGTTAATGAAAAGACAGCCTCTGCTTGCGTCACTTTGAGGCCCTTGGGATATGCTACACACACTATGCATGGGGACATGCACACTATGCATGGAGACACATATGTTATGCATGGAGACATGCATGTTAGGCGTGAGTAATATCTCCATTACTCACCTCGACACTACCCAGTGATGTACACTGGTGGTCACCGGTGAAGGGTAGTCACGCTCGGTGATCTATTCTCGTGCTCACCGGTCACCACTTGACCTTTCCGCCATCACCTGTGGCTGAAAACTCATCATGAAATGTCTCTCAAACCCAAAGATGCACTTGAAGCTCAGCTTTGGAAGCCACTGTTTATCAGTCCTTAATTTCTGGGCCACCGAGCATTGTGATCCTTTTTCATACCCTCGAAGCTAGCTACATATGCCTCTTTCTCCTGAGCAGTCTGTCCCTGATCCTCCACCTTCCCAGAAATGGCATGTGATTGCGCTGATGCACGTGTCCGAAACCCTAGCCCCTCCCCTCCCTCCCATGCCTACCTATCTGCTGTTGCTCCTCCTGGCTCCTCCTCCCTGTACCATCATCTGAGCTGCTCTCTCTTGTCCCCCACCTATTTCCATCTGCTCACTTCCATCTTTGGGCCTGAATATATATCTTATGTTTTTTTCCAACTGGATTGCCTCATTATAGGAAGCCTGAAATATTGGTCGTCACAGAATTGTGGATAGCTCTCATCATCGTCTGACCAACTTTACCAATGAAGTATCGCCTATATTCCATGCCCAGTCATGGAATATCAGGTAATGACTCATGACACCCAACATCCCTTGCCCATAACTTTCCCAGTCGACTGCACAGACTTTCAGTGAGGTTTATATGGACTTTTCATTGAAAATTTCTTCTTTTCCATTCAAATTTTTTCATAGATATACCCTTGAGTTCCTGTGCATTGTTCACTGAAATGCTGCCTAGCAAGGTGCGTGCTGACATTGCTGTCCTCCTGAGTCCACGCTCCAGATTTTTCCTTTGCTCCTTGTAGGCCAGGCAGCTGACTAGGAAGTGATGCACTGTTTCGTTCACTCGCCTGCATGCTGGGCACATGGGCATGTCAGCTCTGCCAATCTTGTGCGAATGCTCATTCAGGGGTACATGTCCTGTCCTGAGCTGTATCAGAATGCTGGCATGTCTGTGTGGGAGCTGATGGCTAAGTCTAGTGAATGCAGTGGAGGGCATCGAAGGGTCTATCCTTTGCGTGTTCTTGGCTCGTGGGGACCTGGCAAAGGCGGCTTTGGTCTTTCTCTGCAAGCTCTGCCAGTATCTTTGAAGCTCTGCCGCTCTGCTCTTCAGTAAGGTTCCCCTGCACTTGATGGGGATTAGCCACTCCTCGTTTGAATCCCCTTTTGCTGCCCTTTTTCCCTCTTTGTCTGCTCTCTCATTCCCCTTTATCCCCTCATGTCCCGGCACCCACTTCATCACCACATTTGCTCCTGGCTGTTGCTATGTTAACCCTTGTATTTGCCAATGCAAGGCGTTCACCAGTGTAAGAGAGCAAACTTAGGACCTTGTGGGTTGTCATGACCCATCTATTTCCCTTACCTCGCTGTCCCTGCTTTCCCCCTCATCGTTTACCTTGCACCTTCACCTGAGTTCGCCTTATCCTTCGACCACCCCTTCTCTATGCCTACCCCATTCACACTTCGCCACATTCGCCGAATGGCCATTCACTGCTCACATCATTCGCCAACAGGCATGCCATCAAACACAATCGACATCCCCTACCCGGTGTGATGGTTCATCAGTGGCCCCATCACCTTACACGCGCAACCCCTTTAGGTGTTCCTATAGGCTGGAATACATTCGTGGAGTGTCCTAACCAAGGATCGTGCGGGATCAACCCAGTAGATGAAGAGTCCATGCAGGGTGACACGCATACAGGTCTCAAGGCATGTTTTCTTACATAGGTGCCTTCGCCCCCTTCCACCCCCATTGTTTCATGTTCATACTCCTCCTCCATTCCATTGCACATGTGTTTCATCTATTTGTATCTCGACTGCGCACCCCTATCCAACCCCTACTCATGACGGCCTCTTTCCTATTTGCTAGCACCACATGAGCATTCGGTATAAGTAGTTTACCTTCGCATGTATATTCCCCAGTTCAATTATCATACGTCTATCTTGTGCAAACTTGACCTCACCGTGACCATCGTCTTAAGCCCTCGTCTATAGATTACTATCTTCGACCAGAGGAGGACTTGAGTATCACTGGTGAGTTTTTGTACTTCACCTTCGTTACCTTGGCCTTCGAACTATTATCTGTGCTGTCGGCGAAGGGCTCTGAAGGAGTGCCTTTGCTGGCGAAAGGATTGTCACTGCCTGAATAACCTTTCGGGACACCTTGTATGTTATGCTGCCAAGTGTCGTGGGCTATTTCGCTGCGACTGTAGATAGGGTGAGCCCTGTTCGAGCAGCCCTCTTATCATCTGGACATTTATCGGTCCACTCTATTCGCCGAACAGCACATCTCTTTGCACAAGTGATTCTGGCATTCGCTGTGTTCACTAATACACGATATTAACGCCTAAAAACCAATCGTGACAAAGATACTTGAACGATCTGCCTGAAATCAAACTCTGGCATCACCGTCTAGCTCACACAAGCTATTCTACGATTGAGAAAATGATCAGACTGAATACGGCAGACAGATTAATACCCTGCATCAAGGCGGATCTCACCACACTCTGGGAGAACTGCCCATTCGGGAAGCAGACCAGGGCGCCGTTCATGAGCACAGAGGATCTTCCTCCAGCAATCAGAGATGTGACAGTCTCCCACCTCTGCAGGCCCTTCAAGACATCGATCGGGGGGTACCAGTACTTCCCCACCTGGATCGACTTGAAGTCCAGGTCCACGAGCATTGACTTCCTGAAAAACAAGGAGTGCGGGACAGTCACAGAGTTGTTTCGACTCTACTTGGCATGGATCACGACGCAGAAGGGGGCAGATGTTAAGAGAGTCAGGACATACAACGGGGGAGAGTATATGGGATGAGAGTTTAAGCACATATGCAGTGAGCTTGGAATCATCCAAGAAACAACCTCACCGTATACACCAGAACACAATGGGATCGCTGAGAGGTATAACAGGACCCTCCAGGAGGCGTGCTCACCCTCCAACACGAGTCCAAACTGTCAAATAAATTCTGGGTATCAGCGATCCACACAGTGAATTTCATCAGAAACCGAGTATTACACTCACGCACAGGAATCTTGCCGTACGAGGGCTTTTGGGGATCAAAGCCCAAGCTTGACTGGCTGCACACCTATGGTGCAAAATGTTGGGCACTGATACCGAAGGCAATCAGGTGGAAAGGTGATTACAGGTCTGTGGAAGGAACCTTGGTCGGGTACTTCGACGACTCCAAAGCATACAAAATATGGGTCCCGAGTGTTAGGTGCATTTATGCTCCTGCACAAAAATCAAGCCAAATAGATTCCACCATTCATATTTCTTTTGATTTTGACCTGAATCCATGCTGACATTCATTCTATGATTTGTCACATTTTCCTTTGATTTTTCGAAGCTGTATGTCAAGATTGGTTTTTAGGCGTTAATATCGTGTATTAGTGAACACAGCGAATGCCTGAATAACTTGTGTGAATAAGTATTCTGTTTGGCGAATAGGTGAACCAACAAATGTTCACAAGATAAGAGGGTTGCCGGAACGGAGCTCGCCCTATCTACAGTCCTAGCGTGGCACTTAACAATGTAACGTGCAAGGTGTCACGGAAGGGCTGTCTAAGTAGCGACAATCCCTTCGCAGACAGCACAGGAAATAGTTCGAAGGCTAAGGTAACGAAGATGAAGTATGAGAACTCACCAGTGATGCCTAAGTCATCTTCTGGTCGAAGATGGGAATCTACAGGAGAGGGCTCAAGACGATGATCACAGTGAGGTCAAGTTTGCACAAGATGGACGTATGATAATTGAACTGGAGAATATACATGGGAATGTAAACTACTTATATCGAATGCTCGTAAGGTATCAGTGAATAGGAAAGAGGCCGTCGTGAGTCAGGGTTGGATAGGGGTGCGCAGCCATGATACAACATAGATGAAATAAACATACAATAGAGTGAAGGAGGAGTGCGAACATGAAATGACGGAGAGTAAAGGTGGCGAAGGCACTTATGTACGAAACCATGTCTTGGGACCTGCATACATGCTACCCTGCATGGACTCTTTGCCTACTGGGTTGATCCCACACGACCTACATGTCATGATTCGTTTATTCTGCGAATCATCCCTCAGCACAAAGCGAATGACTTCCCGAACCAGTGAACGACTTTCCGAACCAGCGAATATCTTGCCAAAATATTCATCGCCATACTGCTTTCGCATTCGCTATTTGCATCATTTGTGCCAGGACACCAGGTGTTGGAGCCCTCATCCATCATAGAACCCATCATCTGTTAAACTCCACGCCCCTGACAGACCCACATGCTCAGGATGCATTCGGATAGTGTCAGTTGCAGCCTCCGTGCAGGTTGGACTCAATGGGACTCGTACCACTGCAGCGCAGGACGAATTAGCTTCGCTGAAGTTTTCACTACACAGTTGTCATGACCCATTCATTTCCTGTATCAAGCTATCCCTGTTTTCCCTTTCACCACTTTTCCATGTTCGCTCGGCTTCGCTCCATTCACTCCTTGCCCCATTCACTATTCACCACATTCGCCAAATGGCCATTCACTACTTGCATCATTTGCCAGTAGCCATGCCATCGAACACAATCGACATCCTTTACCTGGATTGATGGTTCATCACTGGTCCTATCATGAATTGCAAGGAGGTGCAGGCTGTCATGACTCATTTATTTCTTGTACCCAGCTATCCCTGTTGTCCCTTTCACCACTCTTCCATGTTCGTGTGTCTTCGCTCCATTCGCTATTCGCCACATTCGCCATATGACCATTCACTACTCGCATCATTCGCCAGCAGGCACGCCATCAAACACAATCGACATCCTTTACCCGGGTTGATGGTTCATCACTGGTCCCATCATCTTCTCAACTCAACCCCCTTTGGGTGTTCCTATGGCCAGAATGCATTCCCGGGGCATCCTACCCGTAGGTCATGTGGGATCAACCCAGCAGACGAAGAGTCCATGCAGGGTGGTATATATGCAGGTCCCAAGGGGTGTTTTCGTACATAGGGGACTTCGCCCTCTTTCCTCTCCGCCGTTTCATGTTCGCACCCCTCTTCCATTCTATTGGATGTCTATTTCATCTATTATGTATCCTGACCACGCATCCCTATCCAACCCTGACTCCAGAGGTCCTCTTTCCTATTTCGCTAGCACCGTATGAGCTTCGGTATAAGTAGTCTACATTCGCATGTATATTCTCCAGTTTAATTATCATATGTCGTCCATCTTGTGCAAACTTGACCTCGCTGTGATAATCGTCTTGAGCCTTCTCTTGAAGATTTCTATCTTCAACCAGCAGAGGACTTAGGCATCACTGGTGAGTTCTCATACTTCATCTTCGTTACCTTAGCCTTCGAACTATTTTCTGTGCTGTTGGCAAAGGGCTCCGAAGGAGCACCTTCGCCAGCGAAGGGACTGTCGAAACTTAGACAACCCTTCCGTGACACCTTGCACGTTACATCGTCAAGTGCCACGGGCTATTTCACTATGACTGTAGATCAGGGTGAATTCCTCTCGAGTAACCCTCTTACTTTTTAACCCTTACCTCTTCAGTACTGTTCGCTGGGCGATTCACTAGATCGCACAGGCTATTCGGGCATTCGCCACTACCATGCGATATTAACGCCCAAAATCCAATCTTGACAGCAGCCAGAGGGATTTGTGGAGGAGGCAAGCAAAGGAAAGGTGTGTACGCTGAACAAGGGGGTCTACGGACTAACGCAGTCAGGACACATGTGGCACAACACACTGAGAACCGAGATTAAGAAGATAGGGTTCAGAGCAGGGGAGGCTGACACCACAGTCTTCTTTTGATTCAGAGACAGCGGCTCCATTAAGATAGCAGGGTGGTACGTCGATGACGGCCTTCTCATAGCTGATTCCATGCAGTCCACAGACCAGATGGTGATGGACATAAAGGGGAGCTTCGATATCCAAGACCTTGCAGGGCTGGAACGTCTCCTCGGCATCAGGATAAGCAGAAACAGATCATTGAGTACTATTCATATATCTCAACCGTCATTTGTCTCTACTATGTCAAAAAGATTCAGTATCTCCCCCGGTTTACCTATCACATCACCCATGGACTCGACACTCGATCTCAGAGCGGCCACCAACGCCAATGATACGCTCGACATACCGTATGTGTCCCTCATCAGCAGTCTGAACTACTGCACCATCGTGACCCGTCCTGACATCTCATATGCGACCAACAGGTGCGCACAGTTCATTTCCAGACCGACACTCCAGCACTGGGAGGTTGCGAAGCGAGTCATACACTACCTACTACACATGAAGGAGTACGGGATCCTATACAGGGCAGAGGGTGACGGAGTCGAGGGGTATGCTCACAACCTAGCCGGTTTCACAGACACGGATTTCGCAGGTGACGTTAATGACCGCAAGTCCACAACGGGCTGGGTATTCACATTTAATGGTTCACCACTCTCCTGGGCTTCCAAGAAGCAGCATTCCATGTCCAGGTCATTGATGGAATCTGAGCCAGTCACCAGATCATTTGCTTCGGTCGAGGGAATATGGCTGATATGCCTATGGAAGGACTTTCACCACACTTTCACTCCCATTCTGCTATTCACAGATAACCAGTCCTTCATCCTATTCTTAAAGAATGACTTCAGCAGCAACCGGACCAAGCATATCAACACACACTTTCACTACATGCATGATCAGGTAAATTCTGGGAACATTCACCTGCAGTGCATCCCCAGCTCTGAGAACCCAGCAGACATTCTCACAAAACCACTCTCGCTGCGCAAACACATCCATCTCCTAGATCTACTGAGAGTATGTTTCACTTGAGGGGGCATGTTAGGAAAGCACCAGTATTGTACCATGTCGTTCTCTCACCTATCCCGAGCCACTACTTACTTACTAGTCCCTTCCCCACATGAGCATTCCCCTCTACACAAGTCACGATCATCCTTCGAGGCGCACAGACTGCGCACTGAGCCAAGCCGAGTAGAGTCGAGTCGGGTCAAGGTACCTCATGAACCGTCATGCAGGTATGCAGGCCCCCCATCACCGTGCCACCACCCTGGACCATCCAGGCGATCGAGGCACGAGTTTCCATTTCTTCCTTTATTCTGTACCTGACACTACATGATCTGTTCCCCCAAGCATCATCTGTTGACCGGTCACATGTACCCTTAGGAAGTATGCACCACCGATCCTCCCCCTATATGCTCCACACCCATTATTGACCCTCGGCCCATCCTACCTGACACTCCAATCGCCCATGCCCCCTCTATCCTATGGAAGTTAATCAGAAAGGTCATGTGATACAGTATATATGAGTATATAATATATATTATAAAAGTATTAATAACAACATATAGGAATATATAGTAGTATTTATAAGGAGAATAATATATGTTATTAGAAGATTCTGTATATACTTGGACAGATACTTCTAACAGATATGAGTAGGAGTATTAGTATGAATAGTTATAATGGTAGAGTATTAGAGTACAATATGAAGTAACAGTACTTGTCTAGATATTTGTAATATATATGATCAGGAGTATTAATATGAATAGTTATAATGATATAGTGTATATTAAAAGTTGGTAGAAAAAATAAGGAGAGGTGCAAAAATTGAAAGAGGTGTTCTCATCGGCAGAGCAGCTGCTTGGGGAGGGACAAAAGGAAATTTATTTATATCCCAACGATAAAATTGCCATATACTTTCACCCTCTTCTTTTCTATAATCTGAGAATAAAATGGGTGGTGCTACATGTAATAACATGTTGCAAGCATCTGCCTACCTTCAGCTACCATAGCTACATTTGTATAAGAACTGGATCGTGCTTTCCAATTAAAATCACCTTGTTTGCTGGTCATTTCCCCCACGCTCGAGTTCTTAGTGCATCAGAATTCTCTCTGTATCAACCCAACTCACATCTGACTCTACTCCCTTAGCTACACGTAGTAGTATACTCCCTAGACACTGTCAAGGCACTCCTTCATCTCCCTGTCTCCTTACCCATATTCTTCAGAATTGGCACCTAACTGCAAAGGATAGCAGTTATGCCGCTGTAGGACCTGGAAGGGTCCTACGCACGGACTAACCAAGTCGTCAGTAATCGACCGCTTTGTGACACAATGTCACCCATAGGACTCAGTGTCAAGATTGGTTTTTAGGCATTAATATCGTGTATTAGTGAACACAGCGAATGCCTGAATAAAGTCATGATACAACATAGATGAAATAAACTTACAATAGAATGAGAGAAGAGGGAGAACATGAAACGACACAGAGTGAAGGTGGCGAAGGCACCTATGTACGAAATCATGTCTTGGGGCCCGCATATACACCACCCTGCACGGGTTCTTCATCTACTGGGTTGATCCCACATGACCTATGGGTAGGACGTCCCACCAATGCACCCTGCTCATATGAACACCAAAAGGGGGTTGTCACTGCACAAAGCCGCCGGTCATGGTTGGCACATGGGGTGGATCATGTGCGTCGAGGATGCAGAGGGGCTAGGGGTCGCAATTGCGAACGCGCTCCTTGTCGGTGTAGGAAGCAGCACGCAAACAGTCTCCCAAGGACGTGCCCCTTGACCCCCGCGAGTGTCCAGCCCACGGGCGAGGCCCACCCCAAGGGAAAGCATGACTTCCAGCCTACTGTGCGAGTGTTCGAGGAGGAATGCTGCGACGACAATGACAACGATGCAGCCATGTACGCGCAGTCCCCTGTCAAGTCATCTGTCGCGTCTCCCACGACCACCCCTGTTCTTCTCCTGGGACCGGCCTCTGCGCACCCTGTCCTCGCTGCTGGCGCTGCCGCCGCCACCGCCCTCCCGTCCCCCCCGTCCACCACCTATCCCGCTACACCGCCCCCGCAGCATCCCCCGGCCTCCCTGCGAAACACTTGCCCTCTGATGCTGGCGCATATACCCCCCAGTGCGTGCCTGCCGCCGAGGGCTCTCCTTGTCGGCCCATGTGATGTGGCTGCCCCCACGGGGTGCGACGGTGTTCGTGCCCCTCGTCATCCTGTGGGGCCATGGCAGACAGGATCGAGAAGCCAAGAAGCCAGGCTAGCGATACATGTGAGCTTAACCTACTAGTCAGTCCCAAAAAAAAAAGGCTTAGCCTCCAGTGAGGGCCTTTCCGCCTGCACACATGGTACCTGGATGCCCGATGGTGGCCAGTAAGATGGGATCTGCGTCGACATGGCGGTAGGGAGTGGGGTGGGCTCTGGACGGAGGGGCGCCCTCTACATTTACTTCGATGATAGGTACCCACCATTGTCATGCAACAGAGACATGCTGTTATGGTAGCCCAGAGCCCGGTGACACTGTGACTTGCATGGTAGTGCTGTGAGCTAGTGAGAGAAGACAAGAGAAACAGCCTTACAAGGCGGTCTGAAGGTCGACGCCATTGTCATGCAACTGAGACATGCTGTTACGGTAGCCCAGAGCCCAGTGACACTCAGTGTGACTTGCCCTTGGACGTATAACCATGCACCCCACTCTGGGCGACTTGCTACTAGTTCTGACAGTGTACTTTCCGGACAGTCTCTCTGTTCAGCGCGTATTATATGCCCTAGCTGCTATTCTGAGCCTGCAGGCCGTGGTCCAACTCAATAGGAATAACACGCACTTTCCAAGTCAACCACAGCAGACTGGATGGGAGAAGGATCTCCAGGAGCTAATCCATGCCCATTGCATCCAGAGGAATCCTCGACTGAGGAACTAGAAGGGGAGCCCCTGGGAGCTGGGGTAACTGCACATCTCAGCGAGGGACTCACACAAATCCTCGTGATTCTGGACTTGGATGCTGTCCACATACCAAGCAAACTTGCGTTCTCAGGTTACCCCATGTTATGTATGGCGCACATCAATTGTGTCTTCTGCCCAGGACCTCAACCCTTGACACGGCATGAAAGTGTCACAATTGTCCTGCTTTTGGGGCAGAATCTGCAATGGGACAAGGCTGGCCTGATTGTGGCCGGATGCCATCAGTGCAGAGCTGTGTACCATGTGGACCATGTGACACACCCTCGCACCCCTTATTCCTCGAGCCGTGTGCAGCATTTGGAGTATGAATCACCATTTTTGCGTTTCTCAAAAACGGAGAACATCTGGGTAGACCGGCAGGTTGCACAGTTCTAGGAAGCTGCCATTTTCCGGTTCAAGGTCTCATGGCAGGGCTTTGCTGATGTTCTGAACAGGAGTTTTTTTGCAGGATTCCCTGCCTCTCAGAGCTGCTCAGACAGACAAGTTGTTTGTTGAGCACTTTACCCGGCATTTGGTTGTCACTCATGGCCTGGAGAATGTGTTCACATGTTCACCAGATCCCAGTGCAGACAATATGACCAAGGCATTGCTTGGGTTTCTTGGAAGCAACCAAGGTATTGTGCCTGGGTCTCTTAGCCACGTTTGCTTGGACTGTGCGCATCAGAGGTGTTACCGGTCAGATAATGTGGAGGATCCCCTGCTTGGGCATACTCCTGATGATGCACTGGCCAAGGTGGATGACCCTGGGGTATTGGAAGGGGCCTATGTGGGGCAGCCCCTTGGGGCGGGGATTCGACCACCGGCACCGGCACCAGAGGGCACCCAGGTGTGGGTGCGAATGGCTGTCATGGATGGCAAAACATTGACACATCGGGTAAGTGTATGGGCATGGCACAAGGATGGCACTTAGGCTGAGTTGCTTAGATATGTGCAATGGACCGTTGTTGGGAACCTTTGGTTGACTATAAGTCTGGGCATTTCTGTCATCTGCATCTAGAGAATGAGAATGTATGTGGCATCAATATGTGTGGACGCCCCATTGCTGGGGAAGGAGATGTGACCTGTAATTTGCCTGCTCATGTGGCAATCCACCGAGCATGGAAGCAGAGGTTTGGATGGGCATCCTTTCAGGGTGTGTGATGTGGTATTAAGAAGGGTGGTCCTTGGGATCCTGATCGCCAGCCAGACCAGGAGGATGCCGAACCAGACTTGGGTCATACCATTCATGCATGCCGTACATATTGCATCCAGACCATTCAATGGGCGTGTGGCATGCCCATTGGGTGGGGAAAGTGTTATGAGATTGAGAGTGTCTCTTAGGTCCTGCAATTGGTTAATTTCTGGTTTCCACTGGAGGGAGCCCGACCAGCTTTCATTGTCTATGAAAATGTCTGCAAATTGCTGGCACATATTGTTACTCAGAATGCACATGACATGTGGCTCACCACCACCCGGTTTGTGGTGGACACATGGCATTACATCAACCACCGCAGCACGGATTGCCTGTGTCGCGAATGGTGCAATCCTGCCCCCCTCAATGGTTGTCAGCCAGACTTGGTCATCTTGGAGCGAGATGGCATGGGACAGATGCGTGCCAGTCGTGCCTTCAATACAGAGGTGGCAGAGCAGTTCAATGCCTGGATGGATGGATTTGAATCACAGCTGCGACAGATGACTGACTTCAACTTCGATTTTTTCATACATTCAGTCATGTTATTGTATAAGGAAGAGGTTGAGCAGAGGGTAGAGGGCAAGCAGCGTGCCATTCCTAACTACTAAAATATCATTAGTATTATAGTTCTCCAAATCCGCTGTGTTGTTACGACCGTTCATTTCTGACTTCCGACCCTCATTTCCGCCACACATTCCGCCCCTCCAACATTTCCGCAACACATTCCGCCCCTCCGACATTTCCGACATTCCACCCATTGTTCTTTGCCATTGTCCTACCTTACCCTGAACCCCCCTTGTAGTCCCATTGTTCCCAATAGCTAGTTCCCACGCATTGTCTACTCGACTTCCGCTTCCTCCGGAATTTGGTTAGTACCATACCATTACCTGTTGTCTCAGCTCTTTGTATAAAACCCCCTCATGTATGCTGTTATTCTGCAATCAGATAATCACCTTCGATACTTGATTTCCTTTGCTCCATCTCCTGTTCTTAGCACAGCGAGTCTAGCAAGACCTCAGTCTCTCTCCGCCTTCCGTCTTCCGCCTTCCGCATCAGTTCCGACTCAAGTTCCGACCAAACCTTTGGTTCAGTACTTTCCGACTTCCGACTCAGTTTCCGAAATACTTAGGATGATAGTTCATTGGGGGCGCAACCTATAAGTTGAAGCCGCTGTCCTTTCCAGTTCCGACTTAGTGGAAATCTCGATACATAACAGTATTATCTGATTCCCACCCGATAACTATCACTATGCCTCCTCATACCACAGCTACTTCAGCTCAAGCAGGAGATGTCGAAGCTCTCTCTTATTTTGGCAGTCTTAGATCTGCAGCACCAAGGCACGCGGAACCCTCCGGCAGCTCTCGTGCCGACGATGAACTCTCCGATGCTTTTCCGCAATGTTTCGAAGAAGTTCCCGACGCTAATCCCGACGACAATCCCGACTATGACGGGAATTCGACGAGTAGCAGTGGCGAACAGACAGCAGCGTCATTCCGACGCCCAGCTCCACCACCACCACCTCCACCAGGACCACCTCCAGGCAGCCCTCATGGCGACCCACCCGGCGGTCCCCCAGGTGGTCCTTCCGGCGGTCCTCCACCTCCAATTCCACCTCAGATTCCCGCCAACCCAGTTCCGCCCGCGCCAGTTCCGGATCTCGCACAAGCCATCGCCATGCTAGCCGGACAACTCCAGCGCCCGGCCCAAGCACCACCACGCCCCAAGACAAAGGTCCGCGAACCAGATCAGTTCGACGGTTCCAACCCCAAGAAGCTCCAGCCATTTCTGGTCCAGCTTCAACTCAATTTCTGTGATCGTCCCGACGCCTTTCCCGATGACGAACGAAAGGTCAATTACACCCTCTCCTATCTCCGAGGCACGGCGCTCGACTACTTCGAACCCGCCCTCATGGATCCGTTCGCTCTCGTCGACTGGGCCGACGATTACCAGAACTTCGTTTCCGAACTCCGCAACAACTTCGGACCATTTGACATGGAAGCTGATGCGGAAAATGAACTCGATAAGCTTCGTATGAAAGACACTCATAAGATAGCTAAATATATTGTCACGTTCCAGCAGCTCACTCCTCGAGTCCAATGGGGAGAAGCCGCACTCCGACGCCAGTTTTACATGGGCTTACCATCCCGGATCAAGGATGAAATTGCCCGCATCGGAAAACCCGCCACCCTTACCGACCTCCGCAACCTCGCCCAATCCATCGATTCATGCTACTGGGAACGACACTCCGAGATCGCTCGCGAAACTTCCACCCAGAGCAAGAACGACAAGTCTTCCAACAAGAAGTCTGATAAAGACAAGAAGAAGACTAATTCCGGAAACAACAATTCCAGAAACAACAACAACAGCTCCGGATCCAACTCCGGCAACCGGAACAACAACAGCAACTCCACCCCTCGCAATAACCAGGCCTCTGGTTCCAACACCAACGCCCAGAAGAGCACTCCAGACCTTTCCGACAAACTTGGGAAGGACGGAAAACTAACCCCTGTAGAATGCCAGCATCGCATGGACAACAACCTTTTCCTCTTCTGCGGCAAAGGAGGTCACGTCGCTCGCGACTGCACTCGTGCTTCCGCCTCCGCTGCTAAGGCCAAGGGCCATGCAGCAAAGATGGAAGAGAAATCCGAAGCGGCTCCCGCTGCGGATTCAAAAAAATAGTCAGCAGTCCTCCGGCCTCCGCATGAGCTGAGGGCTGTGTTGACCCCATTTGTGCGACAAATGAGGTTAAACTCAACGCATCCGTTCTTTCGTCCTCCGACTCCCTCTCTGTTCCGCTCACTTCCGACACAGTTTCCACACCCCCGTTTACCGCATTGATCGACTCCGGTTCGACTCATTGTTTCCTCGATTCCGACTTTGTTTTGAAACATAAACTTCCGACCCACAACATTCTGACAATTCCGCTCCGCCTTTTCGATGGATCTTCTAACACGGGAATTTCCCAAGTTGTGGATCTGTCTATCCGTTTCGCTACTGGGGACAACCATGAAGTTACATTTTACGTTACTCCGCTAGATGCTAGCTGTTCCGTTGTACTAGGACACAATTGGCTCACCCGATATAATCCGTCGATTAACTGGGCATTGTGTCAAATACAGTTCCGTACCCCGGATCAACTTCCGTCTATTCCGACGTCGTCCGCAAAGATGGCTCAGGCCTCTTCTGCAAATCCGCTTGTGGATTCAGTTCCGCACTCCAATCCAGCTTTAGCACCTCCGACCCTCGAAGCTCCTCGAATTGCGCTCGTTTCCGCCACCGCTTTCCGCGTATTGCAACAGCAAGAGGGTACGACCGTTTTCCAGCTTCACCTCTCCGATTCGGCTTCAGTCAAGGCTCGTTCCACCTCGACTTCCGCCCCGGTCGACATGAGCTCAGTTCTGGAAGAATATTGTGACTTCCCGGACGTGTTCAACAAGGCCAAAGCCGACAAACCTGCTGAACATCGACCTTACGATTTGAAGATTGATTTGGAAGAAGGAGCATCTCCGCCCCTCGGACCGATCTACTCCCTTTCGCAAAGTGAACTCCAAACTCTCCGCGAGTTCGTCGATGAACATCTCAACATGGGCTTTATCCGCCCTTCGCTGTCTCCGCATGGCGCTCCGGTCCTTTTCGTCAAGAAGAAGGATGGATCTCTCCGCCTCTGCGTCGATTTCCACGGACTCAATGCCCTCACTAAGAAGGACAAATATCCGCTTCCACGCATTTCCGACTTACTCGACACTCCCCGCAGGGCGAAGATCTATACCAAAATTGACCTCCGGCACGCTTACCACCTTGTCCGCATCTGGGAAGGTGACGAGTGGAAAACCACCTTCCGCACCCGCTACGGTGCTTTTGAGTGGACTGTCATGCCTTTTGGTCTAACCAATGCTCCCGCCGCTTTTCAGCGATTCATGAACGACGTATTTTCTGACCTCCTCGACGTATGCGTTCTAGTCTACATTGACGACATCCTCATTTATTCCGACACACCAGAAAAACATCGGGAACATGTCCGTGAAGTACTCCGCCGTCTACGCAAACACCATCTCTACGCAAAAGCAGAGAAATGCGAATGGCATCGCGACACGGTCGAATACCTCGGCTACATCCTCTCTCCAACAGGTCTTACCATGGCAGAGGACAAGGTCAAGGCAATTCAAGAATGGCCGGAACCCCGACGTGTTAAGGATGTACAGTCTTTCCTTGGCTTCGCCAACTTTTACCAGCGTTTCATTTATAATTTTTCCGACATTACTGTTCCGCTCACGCGTCTCACCAGGAAGGGTGCCCCATGGAATTTTACTCCGGAATGCCGTTCCGCATTTGAAGCCCTCAAATCGGCCTTCACTACGGCTCCCATACTCGGTTTCTGGATTCCAGATGCCCAACTTGTACTCGAAACCGATGCTTCCGACTACACGCTAGCCGCCATTCTTTCAATCATTTCCCCCGACGATGGAGAAATTCATCCAATTGCCTTTCATTCCCGCACCTTTTCCGCCCCGGAACTCAACTACGACGTCCACGATAAGGAACTACTTGCGATTTTCGAAGCCTTCAAAATTTGGAGACACTACCTCAAAGGTCCAACCTATCCGATCGACGTTGTAACGGATCATAAGAACCTTGAGTATTTTGCAACTACTAAGATTTTGACCCGCCGTCAAGTCCGCTGGTCCGAATACCTCTCGCAGTTCAACATGGTGATCCGCTTCCGCCCCAGAAAGCTCGGAGCAAAACCCGACGCACTCACTAGACGTTGGGACGTCTACCCAAAAGAGGGAAGTAGCGACTATGCCAGCATTAATCCGCACAATTTCCGCCCAGTATTCTCTACTGAGCAACTGGCATCGTCCCTGCGTGCCACAGCATTGCAGTTTCCGCTACTCGCCTC
>WHVA01000679.1:0-51544 GCA_015179125.1 Gautieria morchelliformis
TACGCCGCACTGGGTTTCACCACGCGTCCAGTGCTTGTGATTGTTCGCACTGTACCTACTTCTAATTGATGATCATGATCAGAAGAATCGTCAGAATCATCGATATGATGATGATGCATGGCAAGTGGATGGCAAGTGGGTAGAGAATAAAGGTTTAAGACCACTGTAACTACACTACCTATCATTAAAAACCTTTTATGTATTCAGAGCACACATGTCCTTTTCGGCGACCGAAGACCTGGATCTAAGCGCCCGCAGGCCCTGGCTTCCTGGCTCGGCCCTGGCCTGTCAAATCCTGAGCCAGGCCCTGGAGCCGGATGTGCGGACGGCTTGGGCCTGGTTTGGCTTGGCCTATCGGCGGCTTGGCCCGGCTTGGCAGACGTGTAAAGGATGTCGATCTTAAGACCTTGTATCACAAGGGCACTACAGAACTTGACCAATGAGTGGTATTCTGAATGCTACGTAGTGACAGGTAAGAGTAAGATGCAATGGGGACCGCTAGCCGGTTCCCACGCATAAACTATACAGTGGGTCCCTAAGGGGCCCACTGGGATTATGTAATAACTAATGTACATGTAGATACATGGGTTATTTACACCCTCCCCCTCTATAGACAACTATAGGGGTTAACTACTACTCATAGAGGTCATCCATGGGGGAGTCCTCTAGAGTGGCCGATACGATGATGTCGTCGTTGTACGGGGCCGGTGGAGCACATGACTCCTCCGGGGGCACCTCTGCGTCATCGGTGGTGATTGGGTGAGGCTGGTCGGCCTCACCACTAGCGGCGGTATCTGCTTGGATGCTGGGGCCCGTGTCCTCGCAGAGCATGGCCTCAATGGCCGGGTCCTCAGTCTGAGGAGGGGGCCGGAAGCGCGCCAGCTCTTGGTCGAGCTTAGCGTGAGTGAGGGGTCGCGGCACTGCGGCCCTCACATGGCTGGTCTCGATGACCTTTTGTTGGCCCTCACAGGCGGCGGCACTGAATGCCACGCTGGTGATGCTGCGTTGAACATAATGTTCAATGCGCGCCACTCGCTTGCGAGTGACCCCCGCGTAGTGGGCCAACCATCTCGCGATCTCAGCGAGGGGGATGTCGGGGCCGGCTCGGCCCTCCACAGGGAATGGGCCCGTGATTGAGAGCCACAGGGTGGTGCTCTGAGGCGTCAGCACTTCCCTGGCGTTGACGAGGCTCGACCATTGGTCTGTCGAGCCAAAGAGGTCGAGTAGCCTCGCCCGGAGGGGTGATGCGACCCCTTTGACCCGGGGCGCAAGGGCCTTCAACCACATCCAGACGTCCATGTCATCTAGGTTGAAGGTGCCATCCGTGTTGTCACAGATGGCGGATGGGATTCCTTCAGGGTTGTGTATCCAACCCTTCAGGATAGCCGCAATGTCGTGCGGGGTACCGCCCGCTATCACGAGACAATCCCTTTTGGGATTGCGAGCGCGTTGTTCACGCTCGATGCGTTTGAATACGCCGATCATCTCGCGTGTACGCGCGAGCTGCGGCGTTTCTTTTGCCCGCGCTATGAGTTTGACGAAGCGTGGGTCGTCGAGTGGGCAGACGTCGTACCATTGAGTACGATGCTGTTGGGCCTTTCCTACCGGCCATGGTAGGAGGCCCGTCTCGGAGATCGGTGGGTCTCCGAGTGGTATGATCACTCCCTCCCCCGGGTAGGGAGGGTGAACTGTCCCCGCCGGCGGAGGCAGGGCCACGCCAGGCCCGATGTACTGGGCCTCGATCTGTGCTACCCGCCGCTGAAGGGCGGGGTTGTTGACAGTGTGCGACAATGATGCCGCTAGGTAAGCGCTAATCGCGCTTTCCTTCACAATGGCTAGCCCATTGACGGTGTGGGGGGAGCCGCGCAATTTCTTGCGCTTTTTCTTTGGCTGCTCTGCCAGCCTCTGTGCCCGTTCGGGGTCGTACGTCTTCCAGACGGATGAGTCGGACTCCCATCCATCTGGGACGCCATACGCAGAGTCGGAAGGCGCGCTCTGCCCTTCCGTTGTTGTCGTTGTCGGGCTCGGCGCCGACAATCGGGACGCTAGTCCCGATGTTGCGTGCGCCAGCAGAGGTACCGTCGTGTGAAGTGATGATGGCCCGGCAACTGGGTCCATGGCCGGGTCATGTCGTGGCCTTTTTGAGGCAACGTGGGCCAGGGTAACCTGGAGCTGGGCTGTGCTCAGCTGTTGTTCCAGTTCCTTGATCCTGGCGCGGTCGGTTACGAGCGCGTCGTCGCGGTCCTGGACCGCGCGTTCCAGCTCCTTGACCTCTTTTTACGGTCATGGATGTCCCGGAGGGGCTCTTCTTGCGCGTCAAGCGCGATGCCCCTTGGGAGCCATCCCCAAGCTGCATCGATGGCGTCGCCGATGTCTTCGTCCCGCAGTTTGACCTTGCGGGTGCCGGTCGCGGCCCTAAGGTGCGTGGCGTAGTCCGCGCACATTGCGCAATCGTCTGGGTGGACGATGGCAACGTCCTCCCATCCCACGATCATACAGTGCTCCTGGTCTATTGGAGCATGGAGAATGTCTGCGGCCCCCTGTCTCGGGGACGTTGTTTGCGTTTTGGACGTTGACGGATCAACGTCCATCCCATCTTTAGGGGGCATCATCTTCATGGGGATGATGGTGGTCAGCTTCCAAGAAGCGATGCACCCTCGGAAAGATCTGAGGGGAAAATTTAACCGCGCCGTGTCCGGCAGGTCACATGGTCTGCACGTGACAGACGCATCTAGCGGCGTCTGGCAAGGTCACGTGGCTTGCCCACCCCCCGAAGCTCTAGATAGCTATCTAGGGCTTCAAGGTCCTTGCAGGACGACATGGGTTCCCATGTCACGTCGCCTAGGGTCCAACGGACCTGGAACTCCAGGTCCGTCGAGTTTATCCATCGATGTGCGATAATCTCGTCGACGAGCCACTCCTCGTCGTCATTTGCCCCGAAGTCATAAAATGACTTGGCCTCACGACGAGGGAACAATTCGTCGTTGTTAGCCTCGTATCGCCGTACGAGGCTGGAATGGAAGACCGGTGAAATGCGACGGCTTTTCAGTTCGTCGGGAAGATCGAGGGTCACCGTCGAGGCGTCGTTGTGAGCCTCAACGACGCGGTACGGTCCGATGTACCGCAGGACTAGTTTTCTGGCTCTTCCTTTCGGGAGAGTTAGGTTTTGTGTCGAAAGGTAGACACGGTCGTTGACCGCGTACCTGTTGCTCGCCATACGTTTCTTATTTGTGTGAAATGTTTGCGTCACTCGATGCTCTATGATTGCCGCCATCAGGTTCCATTTTGCCTGACGTGCGAACCGGGCTACTCCCTTGAACGGGGTGTCCACAGCTATGGGGAGGTCTATCCGCGGCATATAGCCATGGTTCAGCTCGAAAGGTGCGAACCCTGTGGTCGCGCTGACGTTGCTGTTGAGGGCGACCTCAACCATTGGGCATTTCAATGCCCAATCCTTCTGATCGTCTCTGACGACCGCGCGCAATATCTGGCCAATCGAGCGATTTGCCCGCTCGGTTGCTCCATCCATTTGGGGATGGAAGGCAGTTGACATAAGGAGCTTAGTCCCCATGAGTCGCTGTAGTTCACGGCAGAAGATCGACGTGAACTTCGAGTCTCTGTCTGAAACGATGGAGTCGGGAACTCCGTGGAGTCGGATGACCTCCTTCAGAAACAGCCAGGCTACTCCCTTGGCTGACACGCTCGTCATGGTTGGTACGAGGTGTACGAGTGACGTTAGTCGGTCGATGACTACCATCCGGTAGTCACAGTTGTTGGATTTGGGCAGGGGCCCCATGAAGTCAATGCCAATCAACTGCCATGGCCTATCTGGAATGGGTAGGCTGTGTAGTAGGCCTTTGGGCTGTTGTGGCCCGGTTTTCGTCATCTGACACCTCGCGTATGATGTGCAGAACGCTTCTATGTCTGGGCTCATGCCCGGCCACCAATATGCTCTTCGAACGTAGTTCGAAGTCTTCAGATGGCCGTAGTGGCCGACTATCTGATGTGCCCGATCGATGATAATTTCGATCAGCTTCCTTCCCCTGTGAAGAACAGAGCGGGGGACGGCAATGACGTCTCTTTTGAGCTGATTCTGAGTCCAGATCAGCCCATCTCAGATCCCGAATCTCGGGTGCGCCATGATCTTTGTGAACATGGTGTCCCTGTGGGACGCGTCTCGTAGGACCTTAGACAGGTCTACACCTTGCTCGATGACCCGGCGCAGGGGCGTGCCGTCATTTCCTGCGGTGATGGCTCTGATGTCATCGTCGTCGTCGCGGGACGCGGCGACGTTCGCAGGCTCTGGAGAGCCCTCGTTTAATGCGGCGGCTTCCGTTACTCTCGCCTCTGTCTTCTCAGCGAGGCGTTTAGAGCGTCTTGTCGCCACTGTTCGCAACTCGACATACCGGTCGGTGGGCAATAACTCACCGTCCGGGTCTAAACGCGCATCTGCGTTCACGAAGACATGGTCCGGGTGATTGTCATCACTTGTGTCGCTCTCGTAGTAGCGCGACAGGCAGTCCGCTACCTTGTTCTCTATACCGTCGACATGAACGGTGTTGAAATTGAACTGGGAGAGAAACTCCCACCATCTGACCTGGCGGTCAGATAGGGTCTTCTGGGTCTCGAAGTACTCGAGCCCTTTGTGGTCTGTGACGAGGGTGAACCTTCGCCCCAGCAGTTTGTCCTCCCATTTCATGAGAGCCTTGAGCACCGCGATCGTCTCGTGCTCGTGAGTCCGGTAGTATTGCTGAGCAACGCTGAACTTCTTTGACAAGAATCCGGCTGGTCGACAAGTTCTCCAGTCAGGACCTTGGCCGTACCGCACCGACGCTGGCTTTTGATCCGTCGGTGATCACCCAGATCGGCTCTCGGCACCGTGCGTCTACTGGACGCAGGATCGGGGCCTTACAGGCCAACGCCTTAACGCTTTGCCAGCATTTGTCGAGTAGTGGTGTCCATTCGAATGGAGGGTTATTATGTGCACAGCCCGATAGTGGGGTGGTATATGCGCTAACATCCGGCATGTAGTGTGCCAGATACTGTACCAGCCCGAGGAAACGCTGGACGTCGTTGAACGTCCGTGGCCTGCGCCACTCGCGGATGTGTTGCATCTTGTCCTCGTCAGCATGTACCCCTCGGCCATCGATCAAAAAATGGCCGAGACACTCCATTCGGATGGAGTAGAGGTCCACCTTTTTCTTGCTCAGAAAGAGGTGATTCTTCCTCAGTCTGTCAAAGACGATGTAAAGGTGCTCTTCATGCTCTTGTATTGAGAGCGAGAATATGAAGATGTCGTCCATGTATACATGGACGAAGCGACCTATGCAGTCGCGGAAAATGGCTGTCATCAGCCGTTGGAATGTTGATGGGGTGTTACTGTGAAAGATTAAGAGCAGCTGATGATGAATTAGATGTAGATTCAGACTTCGGTTTGAAGTCGAATCGAGTGGAGTCGTAAAAGCAGATAGATAGAGTAAACACAAGGTGTGTATGCTCTTCAGTGACAACTACACAGGTATATGCGTCGCAAGGTACCAAGTTATTTCAAGAATGTGAGTTCTAATTGACTAGAGAATGTGGATACACATGTTTAACTATTTATCTATCTATGAGGTGTGCTGCGGCGCAAAGAGCGGAGGAGGGACGTGTGGATCGATTCAAGTGTCTGGACTCGGGGGTACGGTGTTCCGGAGGCAGCGGTGGCTAAGATGCTAGTCTATCGAATGGGGAGGGATGTAGGTAGTCATATATATCAGAAACATAGATTTAGGAAAGAAAGACATATGGAAGATATATGAAGATGTGGCTCAGCCTCTAGCTCCTCCGTGGATCAATGCGCCTCGGGCTCGGGCTTTGTCTCGAATCCGCGGGTACTGGATCAGGCTTGAGTCGGCAGGGCAATGGAGACATCGTGGTGTGTCATGCGGACGTGTGTGGGTTCTAGTGAGGAGCTGAGGATCAGTGGCATGGACGTGTCGCAGGTGGGAAGGATTGGATGGGGTAAAGTAAACTGATAGTAGTGTTTTGGAATAGGATTATGACAGTTACAGTCCCCCATTTGTATCACCTGGCTCCTGAAGGTGCCAAGGATCGTGGTAAAGGCAGTCTTTGCTACGTGATCCGGATGGATCCGGATCTGCTCATATGCTTCTGACATATCGAGTTTTGTTCGATACCGACAGTGAGCCATGTTGCTGCGGATGATATCCTGATCCGGGCAATGACCTCAAGAAGAGGCTGATGCTCTTTTATTATGGTGGAATCAGTATGCCATATATTTATCTTGCTCTACTTGTGCTCATGTACCTACAGGCAAATCTTCCCGTCTAAGTCGGCAGCGAGAAGCAGCGAGCAGGACATGCTCGATCCAATCCTCAAGTTAAAAGCTCAGAAAGCTGTGAAGAAAGCTCGTGAACCAACTGGGGGGAGGGGCCATGTGTTATACGAATCGACGAACCACTGATGAAGGGGTGTGGTATAGCTCATGTATTCTGATACCTAATTACACCTGAGTTTGCGCACTGCAATGCACGAGAATGAAGGGATTAAATCTGCAATCTAGGCCCCATGCTTCCATATCACTGGCCCCACCCTGACTAGTCCCTACCACACTGCTATCAGCGTTGCGAACATGGGTAAGGTCGCCAAAAGCCTACCGTTCATGCGCACCCTGGTAAGACGCTACAGTCAGAGTATCACCCTGACTAGAGCCTGCAATGTTGGCAGTGATCTGCTATCATTCCAGACCCTAGTCAGACGCTGCAACATAATTGGAACCCTTGCGAGCATTCCCTAGCCTGGCAGGTATGCTCAAGGTTCCGCATATGTGCAAAGGGGACCGTTATATATAAGCCAATAAATAGCGGTGGCAGATTATGTAGCAGACTGGCGTACCTGACACCCCTGGTAGCGCTGGCAACTCTTTATAAGCCCTTGTCGTTTTAGGTCGGTTTTGCTGATGTCAATAGGGCGCACTGGACCGATTATGTGACTTGCCATGAACCACGGTGCCCCGCTGTCAATGTTCCCACTTGCGGCAAACAAGGATCTGAAACTTCTGCAGCGACCCGACCTAATAGAATAGATCTTGATCAAATTCGACTATATTGATAATTTCAACAAGGATAAGAGAGAGCTCCCATACGTACCTGCTGAAGATTTGGAAAACATAGAGGAATTGCTGGAGGATGATGTCAATATGGAGCTGGGGAAGTCGAGTCTCGCGCGCAAGCGGTAAGTACAACATTGTGTGTTTATGTAAAGCCATGCTTGTTACTGACTGTGCTTGCACCTTTCAGACGACGAGGATCATGCTGACAATATGCTTGGTCAACCGCGTAAGTTGAAAAGTTCCGTGCACATGATCCACCTTTTCTTGTCGCTGACCTTCGTTTTCTTGCTGGGCAAAGCGCGTGGATCAGATGAGTCATTGAAGGTTGGAGCTGGCTGAGGATGACGGTGGTTGTGTTGCACCGTGTGGTGAACTGTAGGCGTCTGTAAGAAGCTTTGGTGCATTATTGATACGCGGGCACGTGCTCGATATTGCTTCTGGATCTTCCTGAGATACAGAACCCAGGCACGCTACTGTATCAAAGAACCAGGCACCCCCACAAAGAACCCACGATGCCAAGCCAACCTCGAGGCGATGGTGTCGGCAAAGGCCGGCGGGTACGATCGCACCGCATGGTCACATGCACATTACCGACCTAGGCGACGCCCATGTTCCCGGTCCTTGGACCGCATCAAAGCGTTCGTATGTGAAAAACTGAAAAGCGGCGCTTGTAGACGTATGTGGGTCCAGCCCCTCACCTACTTAAGACTGCACGTCTGGACGTGTTTCGCAAGGAAGCTAGAGAGATCTTGGTGTAGAAGAGAGAGCACTTCAACTTGAAGCTAGAAAATCAGTCTTCATTCTGATGCCGCAGCAAGGCGACCTGTGACCGAGTCGTGAGCTAGCATAGCTTCTTCCCCGCTCTCTGACAGACACCAAATGGGACTCCAGTCAGCATCCACAGGCACTGGAGGTGTTATCAGCAGAATACCAACCAGTGATAATGACCATCATTGGCGATCACCTTATTTGCCTGCCGCCTCGGCTTATCCCACATCAACCACCATGGAATAAGTTTGAGAACACAACTTACGGTACTTGGCCATGTGACCCCAAGTTTTGAACGGCCATCTCCTGCTGGGGCAATACCACCGGTCGTCGCAATTGGCTCTCTCAAAGCCTGAGGATGGCAGTTGTCTGTGGAGGCGGATTATAGTAGCAGTCCGTCAGCCTGCTAGGTAGGTCCTTTTAAATGCAGCCACCGTATGTCCTAGCGCCCGTACTATTCCAGGTGTATTGTTTTGCCATCCATGTCCGTATGTAACACTTAGTTTATTATGGGTGTGGGTGGATATCTGCTGGGCTGTCGAGGTGAGATCCATCCAGTTCCTGATTATGGCCACTGTGCTTTGCTTAAAGCATTAATCTCCAGAAAACAGCACACCTATTTTGAATTACCTGTGCATATCAAGAATTATATCGAGAACACATCCCCTTAAGCAGTCTTGGGGTCAGTTCAGAATCAGCACGGTTATGTCTCCTTGGCTTTTCAGGTTAGAGGGGACATCTCTTCCGACGGATCTCGGCTGTACCATGGTCATTTGACTCTCCGAGTTCTCGCCAGCTGATTGTCTCCGGGGAGTGGCAACATCGACGGGCCAGCTGTACGCCCTGAAACTCGCGCTCGTATAGCGGGTCAGATGTCGGGTCAGATGTATCGGGAGGTATCCAGTTTAGGCAGATCTCGTTGTGGTGTTGCTCCCGGGAAAGAGCATCGACAGTACTCGCTTGGCGGGGATCATATAACTGGATCACGGAACTCCACCCGTCATCCTCACGCTTGAGATTCCTGAGGTTCTGCTCGTGTGGCTTCACCCTGGGTCTGTTCCATGCTGCCTGCATGTTGGGACGAGACTAGGACACAGGGCACTATGAGCCACAAGGACACGATACATACCGTGCACATCGCGCGGCGCAACCCCCGTCATCTCGCACCTCATCCTCGCCCTCTGCACACGCCCTGCACAATGTCGCATTCCTACCACGCCAGCACCCGCTTCCTCCCTCACAACAGCAGCATCCACACGCGGCCCACTAGCATCCGCATCAACACCTAAGCTCACACATGCTCCCGACGCATCTCCTCAACTCATCTTAGCTGCCTCCGCCGCCACACACCCACCTTTCCACACTCCGGCCGCCTCGCACACCCACCGCGCAACCGTCCGGCCCACACATTCTGCCTCCCATCCGCAGGGCAGACCCCTCTCCCCAACATGGGCGTCGGCATCAACACCGACCGTGGACCGCCGCATCCACTCCTTGCGCAGCCTGAACTTCGCTTATCCGCTGGTTGAGGAGGGGGATGGTGCGGGTGCGGGCGTGGGGAATAACGGCCGCGGCGCTGCTGGCGTCTCCCGTAGTAGGCCCAGCAACAGCTCACAAGCTCGGGGGTGCAGGCCTAAGAGCATGTCCAGGGCGGCCAGCACCAGGCGCAGTCGCAGAGCCAGAGTTAACCGCACCTGCAGCAGGCGCAGCACCCTGCCCACACATGCACGGCGCGCCGCATTCCAGACCGACGAGTACTACACGATGCGCGGGGATGGGGTGCTATGGCGGTGAGTCGTGCGTACTGTGCGTGCGCGCGTCCACTGACTGACGAGTCGTGCGCGTGCACCCCCTTGGCGCCCGCGCACAGACCGCTCCCTAAGCGCCCAACTTGGCAACCCATGTCGCCCCACAACCACGACGCTGTCCCCACATACCGCACTGCCCATAGTCCCGGATACGGCGCCTATGCCGACGTAGAAAATTGCTCGACGACGGCGGGGGGGCGGATGCATTTGACCAAGGTGCGTTGGCGTTGACGAGGTGCCGTGCACGAGCTTCCTAATGCGGTTGTTTCAGCTTCTGCATGCTTCTGGCACGCTTCTACCGAGCTTCTTTCGCCGCTTCACGCTTCTTTCTGCTCGACACTCCAACATTCTGCACGACTTGGCGAACCACTACGGCTCCTGCTCCTCTGCTCATGCGCACACGCACGCCACCGCGACGTCGCGAGCTTCCGACCCTGTCAACCCCGCCCCGCCCCGTGCCCTCCGAGATTGCGGGATGGCGCACCGTGCGGAGCTCGTGCTCCAGTTTGTGGAGCATTTGCGGAGGCTTGCCGGGGGTGGCGGGGGTGGCGCTGGCGGGGGGACGGTTTAAAAATGTTTCCTGGCAATGCCTCTATTTAACCACGTGGAAGGATGGCGCTGCTAAGGACAGCTTCGATGAAGACTTGTAAGTAGCACGTGTCTGTTGTATTCCGAAGCACCTAGTTCCAAATGTTTCTCAAGTCATGCCAGTCAGCTGTTCAGGGTGTCATCGCCAGTGCGTTCAGCAGTCAGACCTTCACTTCCAGACCTTCCACGCGACCTTCCACACGTGGCAGGTCTGCAAGTGAGCACATGTCAGATTGCAATGGTCGAGGCTTGACGTTTAACCCGCAGGCGATCGCTTGGGGACATGCCGTCATTATTCCCGATCATCCTGACGGTATTACGGAGGTGTTCAGATGGATCTCTGTGCGTTTCTTGACAACTTCAATCATGACTTGTCTTGAAATGTTGAGTTGTTTCACTTGAGTCAGCTGTAGAATCGGTTCTATTTCCTTTCTGATAAAAACGTTCGACTCTGCCGACTTTCGCTGCTTGTAGTGCGTCGTCTCAGACGACCTTCAATATATCCAATCCACACTGAGATGCAATGCTTCTGGCTGATCTTGACTCGGACACAACATTCCTGATTACAATAATACCTGCTGCGCTTAATGTTCAAATGTACGCGCCGCTGGCTCAAAGGTTTCATGGTCTGGCGCACGCAGACAAAGCGTATCGGTCAATGGTCCAGATTCTCTTTATGGTGCTCTTCCTGTATTGTCTGTCATTGTGACCCTGTTTGTTCTCCAAACAGCAGGGCGAAGCCTGCCGCTGCATGCCATGCTCACCGCCACTGCCCAACCTAAGACACACACTGCTTGGTTATGAAGACAATTAAAAGCTTGTCGTTACATTGGGATGGCGGACATGAGCATGCCTCTGAAGTCGTTACATCGGCATGGCACTGAGACATGAGCATAAATCTTATCTCCCCAAGGTGGCGGACAAAGACCATCCTGCAATTAGACGGCGACAGTGACTCGTGGTATTGTGGACAAGAACAATGTACGTACTATCAGTCTGGAGGTGGACATGAAATCGTGTGGCGGCGGACAAAGCGCCAAAGACTAATGAGGATCATATCATGAAAGCGCATTCTGAGAGCTAGTGTCCCTTTCGAGTATAATGAGGCGTATATAACTTGGACAACGACACAGATGTTGATAATGTTGCGCGTCGAGTCACGTGCCGCAGTCGATTAGCTAATCAATCTGAGTTCGAAGGAGGGGAATCTCATCCGTTCCTCCTTCGAATTCAGGTACGTAGTAATGTTTGTGTACTATAGATCTGAATCTCATCCGTTCCTCCTTCGAACTCAGGCTCTGCGCTGACAGGTTATGGGCCCCGCGCACTAGTCGAAGGAAGAGAACATATAAAATCCACCCATCATGTCAGACTCGGAGATCGAAGGCCGCATGAGAAGCGTAAGGCTCACGAGCACGAATTACAACACGTGGAGCATCGCAATGCAAGGCAAACTGATGACAATCAACGCATGGCGGATTGTCACTGGAGATTCAATAAGACCTACCGACGCGAGAGAGACAGAAGGATGGTTGCTGAAAAGGGAAGAAGCGGCCGGCACCCTATTGAGGTCACTTTCTCACACGCAATACATCCACGTCGAGGGAACGATGGATGATCCCACCGAGATGTGGAAGAGGCTACGAATGGCTCACCGATCGCAAGTCGCAACCACTCGTTTCCACGCAATACAAAAGCTACTGAGCATACGAAAGGGAGATAGCGAGTCCCTCACAAACTATGTCTCTCGCACAAACTCAGCCACGAACGACCTTATAGAGTTAGCTCCCAGCACACTCACCGCGCAAAACGTCATTGATGAAATTGGAATACACGCAACCATCGCAGGACTTGACCAAACAGAGTATGGTGCCTTTACCTCGTCCCTACTGCTGATTGGCACGCTCGACCGTACCACCGTGTCCACAGCCTTTCTGAACGAAGACCTGAGGCGTCAGACGAGTGCAACGCCGTCAGGAGCGTTTTCCGCGGCCAGAGGAAGGAAAACTATTGTCAAAATGTGCACCATATGCAAGAAGCGAGGCCACACACCAGACCGATGCTGGACCACTCATCCAGAGCTCAAGCCCATGCGGAAGGTTGAGGAAAGAAAAATGGAAAGGGGAGCGAACCAAGTGACTGAGGACGCATCGGGTGATATCGTACGAGAATTTGCCGGAAACGCGAGTCTGCGGTCATCATTCCCACTGTCGCCCAGCAGCAACGCTGATTTATGCTGGAACACCGACACGGGAGCCACCAGCCACATGACCCCGCATCGCCACTGGCTGCGCAATTATGAACATTACCGTGTACCCATGCGTCTAGCGACGAATGATATTGTGTACTCAGCTGGAAGGGGGCAAGTCTTGTTTACCCCAAAGGTTGATGGGCAAGCATCGCGGAATATTATGTTCTCGAGAGTTCTGCACGTACCGGATCTCCAAAATAACCTACTCTCCGTACTTCATCTCACCACCCATCACGACTTCTCAGTCAATATTGTGAAGGATCGTATCTCATTCACGCGGGATGGGAGACTACTTTTCTATGCAGCCGTACGAAATGGGACAGGATTTCTAATTGGAGACACCATTCCAAATCCAGAATCTGCACTCACCACTTCCTCACCTATCGTGGATCGGCCACTCTTACACAAGCGACTAGCACATATTGGTCACAAACACCTTGAACGGCTCCTGAAGCATGGCATGGTCGACGGCATACGCGTAAGCTCTAGTGCGACCATCCCCACAATATGTGAACCATGCATCGCTGCGAAACAACACCGTAGTCCTTTTCCCAAGAAGAGTGAGAACCGTGCACTGAACCCGCTTGACCTCGTCGTTTCAGATGTACACGGCCCTCTCCCAGTCCGTACACTGTCTGGATACCGATACTGGATCACATTCACAGACGATTGCACAAGGTACAGATGCGTTTACCTTCTAAAAACGAAGGACGAAGCATTTGAAGCCTACCGAGCCTATGAGGCACTGGTAGAGAACCAGACAAATTTAAGAGTGAAACGATTCAGAGATGACAAAGGGGGGGAGTACATCGGCCACAAGTGGGACCAGCACTTCCAGCGTCGAGGCATAGTACATGAGCACACTACGAAAGGCTCGCCTCAACAAAATGGCATCTCAGAGCGGACAAACCGGACCCTCATTGAAGGAACGGTCGCAATGCTGCAGCAAGCCCACCTACCAGCATCGATGTGGGGCGAAGCACTGATGCTACTAGTTCGAATCATCAATGCCACTCCGACTTCCGCACTCACAGACAAAACGCCATACGAGGCCTGGTTCGGCCACAAACCAAACCTCAGCATGCTACGCACGTTCGGTTGCACTGCCCACATTCACATTCAAAAGGATGAAAGAAAGGGACTACAGCCCAGATCCCGCAAATGCATATACCTTGGCTTTGAAGATGGTTATAAAGGCTGGCGCTGCATGGACCCTACCACCAGACACATTATCATATCAAGGGACATCATTTTCAACAAACATGAATTCCCAGGTCTTTCTACCGCAGACAACACTGCCGATCCACCCATACCTACCTTGGTCCCAAACCCCAACCACGTCGCAGCTCCACCGGACGAGCAGCCAGTCCAGGACCTTGAACCCCCAGAGGTCAACCTCGAGCACCCACCCCTTCTTGAACCAGATCCCAAACCCGATGCCCCCGCCCTTCCTGAGCCTGACCCACCAGCCGACCCCAACCCGCCTCCACCTCCACCACCCCCACAGCCCCGCCGCTCTGGCAGGAATACTGCCCGCATTGATTACCGGCACCTCCATGATCCATTCATCCAACCACGACCCCCAGCCGATCGTGATAGTCCAGACCCTGAAGGGGGTGCAACGGCTAACACCTCAATTGTCCAGGCTCTGGAATTCATCTACAATGAACCAGATACTATTGAATTAGTACTGAACGCAACAATAAAGGATGACCGCGTCCCCAAAACATTCGCAGAAGCGATGCGGCGGCCAGACGCACCACTATGGAAAGGTTCTACAGATGCAGAGATCCAAGCCCTCTTGGACAATGGGACGTGGGAGCTAGTAAAACTCCCACCTGGTGAAAAAGCCATTGGCTCCCGATGGGTATTCCGAATCAAACTTCACTCGGACGGATCCCTAGACAAGTATAAGAGCTGTGTGGTAGCAAAGGGATACACTCAGTGACCGGGGATTGACTATGATGAAGTGTTCGCTCCTACCGCACGTTGGGCAGCCCTGCGCACAATACTAGCTCAGGGAGCACTTCAAGGAGTGCACATAGAGTCCGTTGACATATCGAACACCTACTTAAACGGAGCCCTGGATGACGACGCAAAGATATACATGACACAACCAGAGGGATATCATCAGGGTGGACCAGATTGGGTATGCAAATTGAGGAGAGGGCTGTATGGGCTGAAACAAAGCAGAAGATTATGGTATGAGAGGCTCGGAGCAGCACTAGAAGGGATGGAATTCAGACGCCTAAAATCCGATCCGAGCATATATATCTGGACGAGCGATGGGGTAAAAGTCATCATACCTGTCTTCGTTGACGACTTAACTCTGGTGTCCAACTCAAAACAGGACTTAGACAGGGTAAAAAGCAAACTGGCCAAAATATTCAAGTTGAAGGACCTGGGGCCAACAACGTCACTGCTAGGCGTGGAAGTGGAGTATGATCAATCACAGAGGACGTTGAAGCTGTCACAGAAACAATATATTCGAGAAATCCTCAGTCGGTTCCAAATGTCAGATTGCCAACCAGTTTTCACGCCCATGACGCCGGGTCTGAAACTGAGCGCAACCATGGGTCCATCAACCCCAGAAGAAGCAGAAGAAATGAGAGACATACCATACTTGAATGCAGTTGGAGCACTGAATTACCTTGCCATCGCAACGCGCCCCGACATTGCCTACGCCATCGGATGCCTTGCACGGTTCAACTCGAATCCAGGCCCAGCGCACTGGACGGCTGTGAAACATCTCCTGCGTTATCTGAAAGGAACAGTCGATTTGGCACTCACCTTCACGCCCAGTGAATCGACCCCATCGTTCCTGACCTGGACCGATGCGGACCATGGAGGGAACCCTGATAACGGCCGGTCGACCTCAGGCTTCCTTGCAAAGATAGGGACTGGAGCTATCAGCTGGGCCAGCAAAATACAGAGCATAGTCACCCTATCCACAACGGAGGCAGAGTTTGTCGCCTCGGTCCTAGCAGGAACAGAAATTGTCTGGTTACGAAGTTTGTTGAGCAAGCTCGGTTACGAAGTCGAGGAGCCATCTCACCTTTTCATCGACAACCAATCCGCCCTCTCGGTTGCAAAGAACCCCGAACATCACGGCCGGATGAAACACTTAGATCTTCGGTATTTCTGGCTGCGAGAGAAAGTCGCGCAGAAGATCATCCGAGTTGATTATGAGCCCACGAGCAGCATGCCCGCGGACTTACTGACCAAGGCACTATCCCGCGAGTTGGTGGAGCGACACCGTCGCGCCATGGGACTTTTCTGAGGGCAAACCGACAGCGTCAAGGGGGTGTGTTGCGCGTCGAGTCACGTGCCACAGTCAATTAGCTAATCAATCTGAGTTCGAAGGAGGGGAATCTCATCCGTTCCTCCTTCGAACTCAGGTACGTAGTAATGTTTGTGTACTATAGATCTGAATCTCATCCGTTCCTCCTTCGAACTCAGGCTCTGCGCTGACAGATAATGATATACAGAGCCTGGTCGGATTGTCTCATGTGTGAGTGCATACTCTGCCGAAGATTCCGGACCCGGCATTCTTAGTCACCTAACATCAGGAAAAACCCGAAATTCTGGTAGCGGCGCCTACCAGCACGTCGCGTCACGTGGTCTACTGTAGCCCACGTAGTTGCGAGCGTGGCTGCGTAAGTCCACATAGTCCTCCGTGCTCAAACGTCCTTATGTATCATTTGTTAGATACATATCCGGGCCCTTTCTACCATAGACATCTGCTGTCTATGGTCGGCTAGAGTGCAAGCGCATATCTACTATAGAAATACATGGCGCAGACTGTACATACATGACTGCGCGCGCGTTCGATATCTTCCAGCGCCCGGACAAGCCTGGCTTCCTTGCTGGTGCCAACACGCTGGACATATCCTCCATCGGCATTGCACTCGGTTTGCTTTCAGACAATGCATCCATTGTCGCAGATGCCCATGATTGCGTGCATAATGAGGTGCAGGCGCAGAGTGGGTTCCAGCTTGACGGGATTCAGCAGGATGGGAGTTTCAGTCAGCATCAAGGCCTTTTGTACAATGGTATGTGGGCTAGGCTGTATTGGAGGATTGTCATGTTGAAGATATAACACAGGAAATTATGGCAAGGATTAGCAGTGCATGTCCCATCTGGAGTTTCATGTTCTTTGTGTTTCCTTACTAAATGCGTGTTGGCTAGCTCCAATCATGTCTGGGAGTTGGAGATTGAAGCCGGTGGCAAGCGTTTCGCTGCTACAGGGCCATCTAG
Source organism: Gautieria morchelliformis (assembly GCA_015179125.1). Lineage (NCBI taxonomy): Eukaryota > Fungi > Basidiomycota > Agaricomycetes > Gomphales > Gomphaceae > Gautieria > Gautieria morchelliformis. The sequence continues at coordinate 16,787 of WHVA01000679.1, forward strand.
GACCACGTTTGAAAACATTATGAACGTGTCCCAGTGGATGATCTACCAGAACACCGTAACGGGTGTCCTCCATTGGGATTCAGCTACAGGGACGCAGGATTCCTAACGGGCACGTGTCTACGCAGCACGCCGCCGGTGGCTCAGCGCAGCGCCATATTTCCTCAGGTATGGCTTTGAATTATATGTGCTTCATTTGAGTCTGCATGGCATAAGTATATCTGATGCCCCTGAGGAGGAGGCATGGCCGCAGGGAACTCGGCCATCGATCCCCGTGCTCCACTCAAACAGTCATGTGACTGGTTATCTCTAAGCTGTGTCCTTTCTTCTTCCTGACCACCACAACTGCGTACCCGTTCGAGCATACTGACCTTAATGGCTCCAGCGGCTACCAAACGGAAAGCTCTACAGGAGATCAACCTGACCCAACTCCCCACCCGCTCCACTGTGCTAAAGAAAACCTCAACTCACGAGGATTCAAGCTCGAGGACCCGTCCTCGGTTGGGCCCGGCACGAACCGAAACCCTCACTACCAACCCCAGTTCACGCAGTCGCCTGACCGAAAAAGGACTCGAGTATCATAAGTACCATCTATCTTGAGCTATGTGAGTACTCTACCCTGAAATGTGCCATAAATCCAGGTAGAGGCTGACAAGCAACGACTTGCACATCAACGGGAACGTCGCCTTGCGCCCGAGGAGGAAGCCCGAGCCTTGGATGCGGAGGTCGCGGCTCTTAGGGATGAAGGCCTAGGGGTCGAGGAAATCGCAGAGTTCCTCAGTGACCCGAACGCCAATGTTTCCGAGGACGAACCTGGACCTCAGACCCGTACGTGTTCCTGTGGCCCCAAATATCTACTCATTTTTTTTTCCTTTCGTTAGGTCCAGGAAGGATCCAGGCGAACAAGGTCCGTCATCCACATACACCCCCTTTTTTTTTTTTTTTTTGGGGTTATTGCACTCACCTTTCATCTAGTTTGCGTTCAAGGCCACAATGGCGGTTGTCACAGCCGCCTCGAAGCCTTCGGTGTCCAATGCCGTTCGGCGCCAGACAGCCAGCTCACCCGTACCCCTCCGGTCTGTGACGCGCGATGTGGCCCAACCGCATCGTCCATCTGCCTGCTCGCCAGGTCCACGTCCTGACAACGGTCACATGGACAGGACCCACGGAGAACAGGGTCTAGGCCCTGGCGTGTCACCAGCAGCGCCTGCATGATCACGGAGGGTGCACTTTTTTCCACCTGTTTATATCTGAACCATTGTCTTACTTCCTGTATCTTGTTACAGTGCGCATGCTGGATTCCCGAACATCGTCACAAACCCTCAAAAGCCGGCGTTCAATGCCGCCAAATTCGCTTGCGCTGCCCAGGCACTCGATGACGACGAGCACTCGGATAGTTAGAGGGCACTAGCTGCATCCTCGTTCCCATGCAGAGCGTGTATAATATATGTAATTCTTCCATTTTCCCAATCCCAATGACTGTATTATACCCTATCTGCGTGCCTACACCGGAATCCAAAGGCTGCGCCGCCGTTCTACGCAACTATACACGCCGTATGGGCATAGCTACACACAATATGCAGCCTTGCGGAAATGCTACTGCCCCCTACGTCGCCTCTCTAGTGCCCCATAGCGGCTGGCCTCAGCGGACTACAAATCCCTACGGAGCTTGGTTGCATGCTACAGGGCACTACGTCGTGCTACGATGGCAGGCGTTCGGCTACGGAAGGCTACATGACAGGGGGGGTTGCTACGACGCTAAAGGTGCTACGTGCACTATGTAAAGCTAAGTAACACCCTCTTTTTTTCCTGATGAATTGGGTCCGGATGTACATCATGCTATAAATGGCGATTTTCGTCTTCCAACGATCGACATGATCGACGTGGTCGAACCCGGCAGAAACTGTCATGCCAACACAGTAACGTGAGTCTAAATATAGTAGCGAAGAAGATCGTCCACGGGCGCTAAGTATCTCCCCCGCTAGCTCCGAATTTGATCGACGCAGATTCCATTGTCGTCCCCCACGTAAGGTCTGCCTCCAATACACCATCTAATCCTCGCTTCCAGCCCCCGCCATCATCTACCCATACCGTCAACCTGTGACTGACAGGGCTGGTGCCAAAGTCTAAGACTAGTAGAAACGGGTAATGCGCGAGAAACGAATTTGCAGGCAAGGTTCACCCTTATATCTCAATGTCCGTCATGTCTTTCACAATGAGGCACGTGGCTGCCAACGAACATGGGGCCTTGAATTGAACAGATATTTCGAATGCATCACAGACAGTCAAAGGAAAAAATTTGACGCAAGTACAGTACATGACATATGGGTATTGTACAACCCATAAGATCAAATGCTAGTACAACCATTCTAAAGCAACGACACATCATTTCCTGCTCAATGTATATAAAACTAGCCAAGACGTGGTCTGAACGCTTCAATTTAGCCCTGCAGCTTGCGGGCAAGTGTCCGGCTTGGATCCGAGGTCACAAGAGCTCTTTCCGTCATTATTGCACTGGTAGCGGTGTCCATGGAGGCAACTGGACAACCCGTCACCGCAGAAAGCCGCGTTTGGAGCTCCATGGCAGGGGCAGGCAGTGGCGACACATTCCCTTTTTCCAAGCTATTATTAATACGCAGTAATTAGTTATCCCTTCCAGCTTGAATAGCAAAACAACATACAGAGCTATCGACTACCATTGCAAAAGCAGCGGGGAGGATGGCAATGAGAGCAACGAAAGCAGTGTACTAGATAATGCACGGTGAGCTCAAGTCTATATATGAAATGTTAGACCAAGTGACCTTCATGGCTATCGGTTCGGTGTGTTTGGAGAGATTATCGAAATCGAAGGTTTCGACTCTGGGACTGGGTATCCAGGCAGGAAAAGCATGCGATTTTATAAAATGGTTGAGAAATGGAGGTGACAGCCTGCGCATATGCAAAATGGCTAAATGGGAAAAGGGGGACACTGGTTCTGAGATATAATTATCAATTCATCACGGTTTACCGTATGGTTTTTACCAGTCCATGCGAAGACAAAATAAGGGGTATCAACTCTATTCGTGAAAAGGAAACATTGTTTCACCATCTTGAGGCAACTTGAAGTGCCGGCAATACCCTTTGCTTTTGGAAATAATTAGCTGGGCGATTGTGCCCACGGATGGTAGGTAATTGCACCGCTTTCAGGGATATATGTGAGCGACTGCGGGCTCATAAGTACTCACCAAGCTCTAAGCCATCTTTGAGTCGGACAGGACAGTGGCATGGAAACGAACTTGCAGTCCGTGACTGAGTGTGTTCCACTCATCTATGATGGGACTCTGGTAAAGTTGAAACCCCTAATAAAACATCAAGGACACACCCATGATGAATAGCGTCACGTTGCATGCATGCAGCGCCGCCGCTGGTACTGCAGCTTGAAAAACGATCATCGTCGGGCACTGACGTATATGACAAATGGCAAGATATGATGCACTTGCATTGGGAGTGTTCCGAGCGGGAAATTCACTATGTGAGCTTTGCCATTTAGAAGTGAGTGCTCTCAGCCTCCATACTTAGAGACTGCGGTCGCTGCGGCTGATTACGTAATAAGACTGAGGTTTCTGCGGGCAGCGGGACACGGGCCGATGCCGGACGGGGCTTACGTGAGCGCCCCCCGGCCGGTTTTTTTCTGCTGCCTCCAGCACCGACCGCGACGACCGCAGCGACCGCGCTGGCGAAGGGGATGCCGGTCCCACCACCTAAGCGTCCCTCGCGCCGCTGAGTCCAACTTGCCACCAAGGTCCATGGACCGGGTCTATGGACCTTCCCCCAGTAGCTCGCACGCTCTCGACCTGATACAATATTGCCATATAGGTTTCTCGGCTATTGCGACCGATCACAAGCGAACGGATCTCTACGGATGAGACAAGTACTCGCGTCTTCCTTGCAGATTTCGCAGTACAGTGGTGGTAGGAGAGGTTGGTGTGTACCCTTGTTCTATCTGCTCGGATCATCATCCCTCGCCCACATCGGACCCTCATCGAAGTCTAAACTATTTGCATGTCTGACGCTTATTAATAAGGAATGGACTGACCATATCTTATAGAAACTACCTCGGCAAGACGGCCTTCGATGAGACTCTCGTCTCCATTTCCATTTGTGTTGAGCAAGACCTGAATTATCCAACACACATGCGGCAACTACGCGCACTAACAGGATCTTACGATCAAGACTTGATGGACGAGCGTTCGTCCCGAAATATCATGGTAACTAGTCTCCCATTGCGTCACTGCACCTCCGCACCCGGATAGCCGTAGACGCCGGTTGCGACTCACAGTGATTTATGCTCGGGAGATATACTGTCTTTGGGCAGGTTGCCCTGGTTGTTGCCATCCTGCAAAAGGACAGGAGACCATCTTTCAAACACCGTGCGCGTGACTTATTATAATTAATGCTGGCTTCCCTTTTGGGTACGAGATGAATATTAATCTCATCGGAAGCTGTGAGTTTAATTTATGCAGACCTTTAACAGTAGTATAGTCGAGGCCAAATTTCGGTGTGGCCATGATTCACCAGAGATGTCAATTCCTGGATCTACTGCAACTAAGAAATGGTAGGCTAAAACCTCGAATTAATTGATCTCAGTGGCGGCGACAGTCAATATGCGTGGCGCAGCACCATACGTATCTATATAAGGTTTCATCACCCTCACTTCCCAATCATTGGCATGCATAGGCACCAGGCATTGTCTTGCTCCATCTTTCACACGGGCCCTCTCTAGTGTCCACCATGAGCGACTCTATGGAGCCAGCCCATCCAAAGGCCATGGAGGAGAAAGGCTATAGGGACTCCAGTGAAAGTCATGGCGACGGCCAGGGTCTCAAACGTCAGCTCAAAAGCCGCCATATTGCCATGATAAGGTCTGCCTTTTCCGCCAGTTCATTGTAGTACCACCTTTCACCATATTCTTATTTCTAGTATTGGCGGTAAGCAATTCAGATCCCATTCCACGAATGGCCTTTCATGACCCCACTCAGGTGTTATCGGCACTGGTCTTTTCCTTGGTACTGCGTAAGTAGCACGCGTCACGTATCACCATGCAACTCGCCCATACAATCCTTCAGCGGCGCTCTCAAGAACGGTGGTCCTATCGGTTTGCTACTGGGCTATATCGTGTTAGTACCTACAACAAATTTATTTCGCTCTGTCTCACCCAAGGCGTGAAGTATGGGAACCATATGTTACTCGGTCATGATATCACTGGGCGAAATGATAGCGTTTCTCCCTATACCTGGTGGTCATATCAAACTCGGCGAGAGGTTTGTTAATCGTGCATTCTCCTTCGCGATGGGCTGGAACTACTGGTACAACTGGTCAGCAACTCCGAATTAGATCCAGGCACCGTCTCATTCATACCTTGCCAGGACTATCGTCTTACCTACCGAATTGAGCGCTGCAGCCATCCTCATTAATTTTTGGAACAAATCTGTCAACAATGCTGTCTGGGTCACCATCTTTCTCCTCGTCGTAGTCGTCATCAATTTGATGGGCGCCGGTTCGTAAAATATCCTAGTTAGCACATCACAATTCTAAGCCCCCACAGGCGTATACGGCGAATGCGAATTCATATTCGCATCAATCAAAGTCATAGCCATCATCGGTCTCATTATTTTAGGAATCGTCCTCGACCTTGGTGGCGGTCCTAATCATGACCGCCTTGGCTTTAGGTATTGGAAAAATCCGGGCCCATTCGTTCAATTGAACAACATGGCCGGTGCGAAAGGGCAGTTCTTGGGATGGTTAGTAGTTGTGCTGTCGAAGCCGTTGTTGCGAAATAGTTGACATCTTCCAGGTGGGCTGTAATGACCCAGGCCGCCTTCTCTTTCGTTGGCACGGAAATTGTTGCAATAGCCGCTGGAGAAGCAAAGAATCCCCGTTCGTGCCTCCCCATTTCTCGTTTGACCTTCCGAGTGATTCGGCTAGTACAGGCAAAAACCTGCCCAAAGCAATCAAGAGAGTATATATCCGTATATTGCTCTTCTATCGGTGGCACCTTGACCATTGGCTTGTTGGTGCCTTCGAACGATCCTGGATTGAATTTACAATCGAAGAACGCTGCGGCTTCCCCATTCGTCATTGCGTATGTAATCCTTGTTCTCGCTCCATGTATCTTTATTGAATCATACATCTTTCCTACTGATACGTCAGCATTTCAAGAGCCGGCATTAAGGGTCTTCCCTCCGTCATCAATGCTTGTCTGCTTACTTCCGCCTGGTCGGCGGCGTCCAGTGATCTTTTCACCAGCTCCCGTGCACTTTGTACGTTGCTGTCTTTAATGTTTGCTAGGACGGACAGTTGATCGCCCGAAAGATGGTTTGGCCTTATCTGAAAATGCCCGAGCTTCTTTACCTATACCTTGAAGAGTGGGCTTCCTGTAGCATCTGTGACATTCAGTGCTTCTTTCGGCTTCCTTGGTGTCTGCATCATTGGTCACTGAATATATGACTAGCGTATTCAGACGGACTCCGGAAAAGTGTTTGGTTGGTTTGCAAACCTGGTACACCAATCCTCATAAACCAATTGTCAACCTTGATCCGCTCAATCTGTTTGAGCAGACTCCGTGGCGGCTTGATGACGTGGTTTGGCATTAGTTTGACCTACCTTCGTTTCTACGCTGGTCTCAAGGCCCAAGGCATTCCCCGGGAAAACCTTCTTTTTGCATCGCCGTTACAGCCATATGCTGCGTGGTATTCCATGATCGCTACTTTCGTGATCTGCTTCTTCAGTGGTAATGCAGTATTTTTCAAAGGCGGTAGTGACTCTTCGTGGGAGACATATATGACTGCACTCATCGTGCACCCATAGCATGGGAAACAGACGTTTTCATAACCAATTACCTCCCCCTTATGCTGTTTCCGGTCCTGTACATCGGCGCCCGGCTGTGGTACAAGCAAGGCCCTATATCGCCCCAGGACATGGACTTCGTTACAGGACTGGATGCGATTGAAGCCGATACGTAAGTACAGTCGTGACGATTACGTTTGGGAAGCCATAGTCTGGTGACGTTGCATCAGTTACGACGAGCCCCCGCCCAATAATGCCTGGGAGAAGTTCTGGGCGTGGTTGGTGAGCCTCCTTCAAATAACAAGTTGCAAGTCGAGCGAACTGACGCGTTCATCGGAAGATGTGATACTTGGCATCCTACATCCCTGACGTGATGTGTTGCCTGCAGTATCCGCTATGTATGTGGCCTTTTGGAGAGAATTAATCAGGGACGATGTGTATGGTATATGTCTAGCGGCCATCCGAGGTGCTCTTGGACTTCCTGTTCAAAGTTAGCAGTGCGGCCTGGCCTGTGCCTAACGTGGATTCGACCCTGCGATAATTCATTTTAGCATTATCTATCGAGGTGCACGCAAATTTACCTGGGAGAACTACGGGACGTACATACCATGCATGACGGATGGACGGCCTCTAAAGACTGTAGGGAGTCGACCCAATGAATCCTATTGGGCGGACCCACTGAGAATTAAGCACAGAAGTTCGACCAGCCATTCTCCCGCATGAAATTCGGATGACGTTTGACACCCATCACGGGAAAGTGTATTATGCTTTTGTTTTTCCTCTTGCTGGCGGAACATGAACTCCGAGCTCTGTCATGTAATTTGTAGCGATACCGACCGAAACATATGGCGTGATGGTGAGAGAACCAGTGCATGGACCACATTTCATTGAGCCAGTGACGTGATACCGAAGGAAGTTGGCTGGATATCAGCAAGATTGACGACAAGACCTGCATTGGAGCCAAATGATGCCCAATGATATACCCTTGCGTGAAATCGCTTTTGGTCCCGCTCAACCGCAACTAGGCAGGCTCCATCGGGAGTGGAGAAAATTGCCGAGGGTTGTTGAATCAGATGCAGTGTGGCAGGTCTCCACTGCTGAGTCACGAAAGAATACATGCGACCTTCTCGATTGTCAACCAGAAATATTTCTTCTTGTCCGGAGACAAAACAAGCATTGGTGATCCGTAACGGCCCGTCATGCCACGAATAGAGCTTCATCGGAGTTCTGCATGCAGCGAACATAGAGAATTTCTCCATGAGACGATATATATGCAATCGACAAGCATTCTGGAATGCAAAAATGTTGGGATAAGCATTTCGCTCGAGGTGTTGACGAACAAGTACACTGACACTTCCATCTGACGATACAAGAATGAGTAAAGCACGTGCTTCATCAACCGCGATCCTCACGTCTGAGCCCAGCTTTGTGTGGCTGAACACAGCTTTTTTGTGGTCAGCTTTGATTACAATATTCAGGGCATCTATGTTGTCTAAAAAGACGTTTAGATTTCTGTTGTCGTCACTGATGATCAGAAGACATCGGTTATTCTGAAACAGCTGAACATGGCTTAGCACCGTTTTGATCAGTCTGAAGTGCCATGATAACCTTTTGATGTTGACACGCACCAGATATGATGTCCCACCGGTAAAGAGAATTCGGGAGGATGTGTTCGAAACTGTGGGCGAGGGATGTAGTCATATCCAGATTCGAGGCAAAGTTTCTGTTTGTCGTCTGTTGTCAAGTCTAGGAGGTGGACAGTATACTGCAGATGCGCTGGGGTCTGGATCTCTTCCTCCCAAAATACCTCATATTGTTTGTCTGCAGGATCTGTCAATGCACAGACACTACCCTGGCATCAGGACGGACTCACTCCGGTCAGAACCATGAGATTTTGAAAGTTTGTTCAAGATGATATCCATGCTGTGGTTGGATAGCAGCATTACATAAATAAAAACCTATGTGAAATCTAAGTCATACGAATCATTGATCTCCTGAATGAGAGAAACACGGGAGGATATCTTCTCGTTGTCTGCTGTTATCCTGGCTTGCTGGCGCATTTGAGTCTGAATTTCATCCCGCTCGCTGCAGTGTAGCTCTGCCTACACCTTCTGCACAACCCTGCCAATCTTCCGTTTCAGAATGCCAAGTATAATCTTGCCGATACGCAAGGCAGCATCTAGAAAAAGTGGCTCTTTGTCACACATGACCGGTACCCTCTGTATAAAGGTATCATCTGAGAGCATGTCCACCGAAGTTGCTTCCTTGACACGGCGGATGACTTCTTTGGAACGGTCGACGAAAGGTTCTGCCAAAGTGTTGTAAATGGTGCCAAGCACATGTTTACTCTTTCCCTTGCTGTCCTCTAACAGCCAACTGGGAAACGCTGTGTGGAGAGCATCGCTACTCATGATAGCGTCCACGAGCCTTTGGTTCTCTAACTCCTCCCACTTGTCATGAGCCTCCAAAATGTGCGCAACAATTAAGAAGTTATCCTTGCGTGTTTTGTATTGTGACTCGTCCGGTAATTGATTGAGTTTCATGTCCTGTAGCCCTTTCTTCTGCATGGCATAAAGCTGTGGTGATAATTTACCAAGCAATCATAATATTTCTGTGGGAAAGATATCACAATGAAAATTGATAACAAGATATGGGCAAAGTCATTCACCCGTGGATGCATTGACCTCTTCTCAACTGAGATTCCATAGCGTATCACTAGCGAGGTCACTTAAGCTGAACATATATCTGAGGGGAGCTTAGACAGATAGTAACCCTCCGTTCTGCACACATACCCATAGCAATCGAGAATATGCTGAATAGTAGTGTTTTCTAGCGCAACCTCGAGCAGACCCCGATGCTCGCTGAGTTTGGATTACGTCTCAGCGAGCTTGACACTGTTAGCATCTGTGAATCTCAGATTCGATGCATCATATTGTTGCTTCCACTTGGATAGAGCAGGCAATCGTGAGTCCAAGCCAAGGTCGAAGAGAATAACGAGAGCATCGTCATCCACTTCTTCTCCGAGGCGGATGTTCCTGTCTCTGTACAGTTGTTAGAAAGTGGATAACTGGAGGGCGGATGGTATGGTGACATGCGCTTACTCGAACAAAGACCTGAGGCGTAGTTCTGTCATCTTCTGGTGCGACTGAGAGATGTTGACTGTTCCTGGTTGATACTCAGCGGTCAGGAATGCTTGGTTTGTTTCACTGGCCACTAGACTGGGTTGCAATGCCGATTGATGCTCAATAGGGCATTGAGACAGTCGCACAGCCATGCGGAGTTGATGAGGAAAAAGCTGAAATACGCCACACATCATGAATATCACAGTGAGAGACATAGCACAGGGACTCACCTCAAATCCAGGATGAGCTGTAACATCTTTGCTTTGCTCGTTTTTCTTTGCGACACTGAAGCTGAACATATGGTCTTTATTGTAGTCTTCTTCGACCTCGTCCTCAGACTGAGCATTGTCATAAGTAGCAAACTTATTAAAATCTAAAGCTCGAGCGTGCTCGGGCGATACCAAAGCCAAAACTTGTTCAGTGATTTTAGTAAGATATCTGAGGTTGACGTACGTCAAGAGAGCCACATAGTCGATGTTGTGAAGCTTGCCTTATAAACGTCACACGGGAAGAAGCCTTTTGCACCCCGACCACCACCATCGCCAGGGTGCCTAAGGACTTTTTCTCGCATCTCAAACGTACTCCTACACACACAAACCACAACCCCTAGCTATAGCTACAGTCCAATCCTAGCCGACCCGAAGCCACAATGTCGGCCTCGACCAGCGGGATGAGGGGCCTTGGCACACCCACCAGCAGGGTGACGCAACCCCCCACCCTAGCGCAGGCAAGGCTTGACAATCAGGGACGAATAAGGCAGAAGACACCAATTAGCCAAGAAAAAGAGAAACAGACAGAGCGCACGGCAGGAGCGGATCCAACGCATGGGAAAGAACAATCCACCAACCGACCCACCACCAGGGGCACAGCCGCGGAACCGGAGACGCTTACGTGAGAGACGATAAGAGAGCTCCCGGACCAAGAGATAAGAAACATAGAGGAAGGTAAGCAATATCTAGAACACACGCTACTGACTGTACCAGGAGCGACGTGGACGACCGACAACATGATCATGGCCATACTCCAAGTTACGCAGTACAAAGGGATCACTCGACAAGCCACCAACGCGCTGAGAGCCATAGCCTTTGTGCTGGAACAAGTAGATGAAGATGCTAAAGGGGACAGGATTGCGGACCGCGTGCAAACACAGCTGGCGGGGAAGGACAGTGCGCTCGCAGTTGTCATGACGCGTTTATTTCCCATACTCAGATGCTCAGTTCTCCTATTTTCTCACTCCACCTTCATGTTCATTCCAACCGCCCTTGCCGTGTTTGGCAGCCGATCCTCGCTGTTTGTGCCATGTACCATGGCCACGCCATCGAAGCACGACCGGCGTCCCTGAACTAAATTAGCAGTCATCGCTGGGCCTATCACCTCCTCTGCTCAACCCTCTTTCGAGGGTGTTCCTATGATCGGACTGTCATGACCCGTGTATTTCCTGGACCTTGTTATCCCCATTTCCCCTTTCGCCACTCCTCTCCCATGTTCGCTCGGCTTTGCCCTCCACTTCAACCACTTCTCCCCTATGTCATTCCCATTCGCCATTCCTCGCATTTCTCCGCACTGCTATTCGCTGCTCGCGCATTTCGCCAGCAGGCACGCCATCAAAGAAAACGATCAATGCCATTTACCCGGCAAGATGGTTCATCACTAACCCCATCACCTTCTTAATCCAACCCCTTTGGGTGTTCATATGGCCAAAGTGTGTTCACAGGACGTCCCTTCCGTAGGTCGTGCGGGATCAACCCAGTAGATGAAGAGTCCATGCAGGGTAGCATGTATGCGGGTCCCAAGACATGGTTTTGTACATGAATGCCTTTGCCACCTTTACTCTCCGTCGTTTCATGTTCACACCCTTCCCTCACTCTATTGTATGTTTATTCCATCTACTTAGTATCATGACTGTGCACCCCTATCCAACCCTGACTCGCGACAGCCTCTTTCCTATTCACTGATGCCTTACGAGCATTCAATATAAGTAGTTTACATTCGCATGTATATTCTCCAGTTCAATTATCATACGTCGTCCATCTTGTGCAAACTTGACCTCACTGTGATCATCGTCTTAAAGCCTTCTCTTGGAGATTTCTATCTTCGACCAGCAGAGGACTTAGGCATCACTGGTGAGTTCTCATACTTCATCTTCGTTACCTTAAGCCTTTGAACTATTTTCTGCGCTGTTGGTGAAGGGATTGTCGCTACTTAGACAGCCCTTCCGTGACACCTTGCACGTTGTATCGTCAAGTGCCACGGGCCATTTTGCTACGACTGTAGATAGGGTGCACCCCATTCGGGAAACCCTCCTATCTTGTGAACATTCATTGGTTCACGCATTCACCGAACGGCATACTTATTCGCACAAGTCATTTGGGCATTCTCTGTGTTCACTAATACACAATATTAACGCCTAAAAACCAATCTTGACAGCAGTGAGGTTACAAGACGCTGAAACGGCGGTCAACAACACAAAGGTGACCATGGAATCCATAGTCCAGATGGCACAAAAAGTCTCAGAGGAGGTGGCAGCGGTGGTACTGTCCGTCCAAGCGGCAACATCTACAGTCACCACAACGACATCACAGCTCAGGGAAACCACCACAACCTACAAGGACGCGGTATCCAAAGCAGCTACCCTACCTTTACCCCAAACCGCCAACGCCGCCATCATGATGGCGCTGACCCTTAACACGAGGGTCCGCGCAAGGGAAGGAGTCAAACAGCGGCAGATTCTGGTCGACGCCATGGATGCCGGCACACAGATCCTGGTGGGAATGGACAATGCTGATCTGGCCAGGAGGGCCAACGAGCTCCTGGGCACCATAGGGTTGGAACACACACACACAGTTGTCAGCGCGAGAAGGCTGACCAATGGGGGGATACTATTCAATTTGGACTCAGAGGAAGCCGCATCCTGGGTCAACGAAGCCCAGCACAGAATACTCTTCACAGAGGTGCTGGCACCGGAAGCAAGGGTCAAAACCAGATTATTCCCACTAGTAATCCAGTTTATCCCTCTGCACTTTGGCCTGGACAAGGACAACGAACTTCGACACGTTGAAAACATCAATAGGCTTCCCTGCGGCGCCATCGACAGGGCCAAATGGCTCAAACCCACACATCGACGATCACCGGCCCAGATGTGTGGGCACGCGCTCATCACATTCACCAGCCTGCAGGTTGCAAACAAGGTCCTAACCAACGGGCTGATCATATGCCAAAAGAGGGTCTACGCGGAGAAGTGTAAAAAGGAGCCGACCCGATGTTTGAAATGCCAGGGATGGGGACACATGTCGTATGCCTGTCTGCAGGCCTACGACACATGCGGCACCTGTGGCGAAAGACACAGGACATCGGCATGCACCAACACCACCAAGCTCCACTGCGCCTCATGTGACACGAGCGACCACACCAGCTGGGACAGATCTTGTCCCTCCTTCATACGCAGATGCAATGAGATGGATGACAGGCTACCGGATAACCTCATGCCATACTACCCTACAGCAGAGCTGTGGACACACGTAACACAACCATCCAGAGCGGCCATCCTGACACTAATACTGCCCCCGACACGTGGGCCAACCAATGCAGAAGGGTGGGAGACGGTAACAGATAGGAAAGGTACGCAAAGACAATCAACACTTACACTCCAGCCCCCAACACAAGAACGGGCGGCGACCAACCGGGCCCCCCCCCCCACCCACAAGACAAGCTAGCCCTGCCACCCTGCCAAACCGAATCGAGCTAGGCCCCGTGACCAGATGGGGTGACACAAATAACAGCATAGAACAACCTCCGCCCGACCATACTTAATGTCTTATACACTTGAACCCGCACCAAAGAGGCTAAGAATCTACCAACAAAACCTGAATAAATCCGACAAAGCGCAATACGACCTCCTCAACTCGCCGATCCACAAAGACTGGGACCTGTTACTGATTCAAGAACCCTACACCGATGCCCTGGGCAACAACAGGGCCAACCACCACTGCCATGTACTTTACCCCACATCTCATTTGACTAACGATTCTGCAAAACGTTCCGTTATCCTAGTGAACGCAGCGTTCAACACCAACTCGTGGACACAACTCCCTCTCACAGGCACAAGCGACGTCACAGCCATCCAAATCACACACCCACAAGGAACATCACCATCTTCAACATCTACAATGACTGTGTACACTCGGACACCCTACACCACCTGGACCAGTTCATCGATCGGGAAAAACACAACATCATCCAGACCAACACGGATGCGATGCTGTGGTGTGGGGACTTCAATCACCACCACCCCATGTGGGACGAAGAGCGGAACCACCACCTATTCACAGCTGCGGTGACCAGGGACGCAGAGATATTGATCATACTCCTGGCCAACTACAACATGACGATGGTACTGCCGAAACGCATCCCGACCCTTCAATTGATGTCAACGAAACACTGGACCAGGGTGGACAATGTCTTCTGTACTGACAATGTGGCAGGCTCAGTCATCAAATGCGACACCAATCCAGGCATGCGTGGACCAGGCACCGACCATGTGCCCATTCACACCATAATCGACATTGAGATAGCAATCGACCCGCCAGTGCCTTTCTGCAACTCAGAACAGTTGACTGGGATTGCTTCAGCACTCTGAGCTCACAGAGCCACCTGATACCCTCCCTGGAAGCATCCATTGTTTCATACGAGATTCTCTCGATCCCTCCAATGATAACACCAGGGTTTTGTGGGAGGTTTTCAAGGGGATCGGATGGATTGAACAGGCTGACAATCGCCTACGGTTGAGGATGAGGCAAGCGGCACTGCTTCTGCTATTCTTGAGATACGGTCCAACTTACGGTGTCGGTGAGTTTCTTTCAACATTTCCCTGTACTAAATAATCATTGAAGCTTCCAGCTCACAGCATTTTATGAATTCTACCCTCCTCATCGGACCTGCATTAATATGGCCTGCACTAGCCGAACAAGGGCCGGTGTAGACATGAAGCTCCAAGAACTTTGTGAGCTAATCAAGTTTGCAGCTACAGTCCTCAATAAAGACTATGGAGCGCTGCCGGGCTATAACTCCTCATTTCTCTGCAGAAGTGACTGATGCTTTTATAGGAAAGAACTCCAGTCTCATGCTACCTGAATAGATTGTCAGACACACTATCATTATAATTACTCAGTCGGCACATCTGTTCGAACGTACTACCCAGGGGTACCTGATTACATACAGGCCTCGCAACGTTTCTTTATCGAGTCGAACCTCTGTGAAATATTTGCAACGATGATGAACTGTGCCTGGTATGTGAACTTTATTGCAAGTTTAAAACTAGTGCTCAATGTGCATGCAATTAGGACCTCTGCAACCAATTGTGCGCGCATATACAGTTTATCTTTTGCGCCTGAATATATCAAAACACTGCTTCCTCCTGACTGCTGCCCAAAGCTCTATCTATACCATGACGATGTATGGGACTCATTCTTCATCCACGGCCTTCTTATAGATCACACAGCTAATTCTACCATACTTCAAGTTGCAAATCAAGCAAAGACACAGGTTATGCCCGGCTTTAGAAGTGCAAACACTTCGTATGATGGGAACCGGGCAGGCAGAATGGAATCATGCATGTGAAGTATGCACACACGTGTCTCAGGATGACAATGGGGACATGCGCATGTCATCCACTAATGTATGTCTTTTCTGCCAAATTGACATCTATGTATAGGTAAAGTTCGTTCCGTGGTTATGGACGGCGTTACCATCAGACACCCATTCTGGGCTGGCGCACTCAACTGCAATAACCCTCTTCCAAACAACCCGGCAATATATTGTGATTATCACAACCATAAGGGGTATGAATGTGCGGTTGTCTCGTGCAAAAAACAAGTCGAGCCTGGCTACAAAACATGCAACCACATCGATCATTGTGCGTGTGAGGAGTACTATTCCAAGGCGGGTAAGGGGATGTTTCAACTGAAGGCAAGGCTGGAATGCCATAAGCTCAGTCAGACCAGCTCCACCATGCCTAACGAAGCTACAGAGCATTCTGGCATGGACCATAACACAATCTGATAAGAAGACAGTGCTGAGGAGACATTTTTACAGAATGAAGGAGATGGTCTACATGATGAAGAGATCGAGATCATCGTGGAGAACGGTCAAAGGATCTTACAGCCTGCTGATATTCCCGCCGATGTGGATGACTGCCCAAGTAAACCAGATACAGGTAACCAAAAAATTCGAGCACGTTTTGGACGTAAACGCACACATAACGAAGAGTTGTGTGTTGCATCTTGTGGTGTAATACTCGGGCGTGCAACATTTTATGGGTCAGAAGGTCCCAACAGTGTTCAAGTGAGTTATTTATATAATTTTAATGTCTGTACACTGTTTGAGATACTTGTAGGAGTTCTGGTGGGGACTCTTCCCCACGAAAGCCTCACTCCCCAAGGTCCTTTGGATGGACACAAACTGCATCATTTCAGCGATGCTCGTGGCTGAGGGAGACACTTACTTTGACAGATGTGCTTTGCCCGTAGATGTTTTCCACTAAGACTGCAAACATAGTAAGAAACACAAATGGTGCAAAGAAAACTGCAACCCTCTCATATGGCCCGAACTAACAACACCCAAAGGACATTGGCAGTTTAACTCGTCTGTTGCAGAACAGACGAACGCATGGTTTGGAGGTTATCAGGCCATGGTTCGAGAGATGAGGGTAGACCGGTATAATTTTTTTCTGGATGAGATGATTCGGCGATGCAATACATTGATGCTGGCTGAGCTGCGACAAAAGCATCGAGTCCCATAGAATGTTCCCTGGGGCATTCTTCTTAAAGGGTAGATTCTTTTCGTGTTATTTCCCCAATATACCATTAATTGCCCACACTATCATCTGCTAATGCATTGTGCAAAAATTGATAAGCCTTGGCTATTCTATTCAGCAGCCAGATTACATTGTTTGGTCTGTACCCATCTTCGCGCACTCTGATCTCTCTGATGTGGCATACGAGGGCCAAGGCGTCTCCTCTCCGGCTCTCATGTGTATCGTTGTGGAAAGGTGCACTGTGGGAAGAGCGGCACTTAAAATCAGCTATTAAAAAGCAGCATATCAAATCTACTGTATTTGAGTGTAGCAACTAAAATAGCATACTGGGGTCATATGAAATGATGAGAAAAAAAATTTTTTTAACCACCCATCTCAACTTCCAGTTTCATGAAGACCATCCTGGCAAAGTCACCACTGCGGTCAGTGATGCTCCACTCTTCCCATGCATCACTCATGACTACACACTCAACCATGCATGAATCTACAATGACTGGGGCGGTGGTCTCAAAGTATGTGGCCAGCTCACAAGTCATGTCTTTTCCACCCGTGGAACATGGCTGAATGACAGCCAAAAGGCATCAACAGGGGTGAGGGTAGTGGTGTTGATGGCAATGGAGCATGCCTTGCCCGCATATGACAGTGTAGATAACACGAGGACAACCGGGGGGGGATGGTCTGTGGCATTTCCTGCCCTACCTGGCAGGCCTGCTCCTCATCTATTTTCAGGACAACCTCACCCCTTCATGGGACAACCTCCCGCAACAACCTCTGGCACAGATTCCTGCCCCACCCGGTGGGCCTGCACCTCCTCCTCCACCACCTTTCGGACCACCCTTGCACCAGTACCTCCAATTGGGCCTCCCGGAAATCCCAGACATCCTGGCCCACTGTCATGAATCATTTATTCCTGTATCCAGTTACCTCCATTTTCCCTTCCTTCCCTCCACCTCTACATTTGCTCCATTCACTATTCACCAAATTCACTGAATGGCCATTCGCTACTCGCATCATTCACCAGTAGGCACACCATCAGACATGATCGACAGCCTTTACCTGGCATGATGGTTCATCACTGGCCCGATCATCTTCCCGACTCAACCCCCTTTGGGTGTTCCTATTGCCGGAATGCATTCACGGGACATCCTACCCATAGATTGTGTGGGATCAACCCAGCAAGCCAAGAGTCTGTGCAGGGTAACATGTATGCGGGTATCAAGGTGTGTTTTCTGATATAGGTACCTTTGTCCTCTTTCCTCCCCATTGTTTCACGTTCACACTCCTCCCTTCCTCCATTGTATATGTGTTTCATCTATTTGTATCCTGACTGCGCACCCCTATCCAACCCTGACTCATGACGGCCTCTTTCCTATTCACTGATATCATATGAGCATTTGGTGTAAGTAGTTTATGTGCACATGTATATTCTGCAGTTCAATTATCATACGTCTATCTTGTGCAAAACTTGACCTCACTGTGACTATCGTCTTGAGCCCTCTTCTATAGACTACTATCTTAGACCAGAGGAGGACTTAAGCATCACTGGTGAGTTTTCGTACTTCACCTTCACTACTCTAGTCTTCATACCATTATCGGTGCTGTCGGAGAAGGGCTCCAAAGGAGCACCTTCACGGGCAAAAGGTTTGTTACTACTAGACAACCTTTCCATGAAACCTTGCATGTTACATCGTCAAGTATCACGTGCTATTTCGCTATGACTGTAGATAGGGAGAGCCCCATTCGGGCAGCCCTCTTATCTTCTAAAAACATTTATTGGTGCATCTTATTTGCCGAACTACACACTTTGTTGCACAAGCCATTCGGGCATTCGCTGTGTTCACTGATACACGATATTAACGCCTAAAATCCAATCTTGACAGTATAATTGAACTAACAGCTACAGTCAAAGCATTCTTCTATCTACTTCTCATGTCATCTACACAACAAGAACAACCTGTTGTTCATAGAACTCGCTCAACAGGCCCACTTCCTACTCTAGCACCACTTTGGAGGTGAACAGCTACCACCTCATTCCTTCACAAGACCCTACTGGAGATATCATCCCTTTCTCCCACTTAGTCGCCATGTCTGCATCTCGGCCTACACCACATCATTCAGTCCCTGAATATGCGTCACCACCTCATTTCGATGTTCAACGCCAACTCACTCCAGGTGAACAGCACTTCTCCCCTCAGTGCCCACTTTCAGCGAGTACTCCCATATCCAGCCACAGGCCCAGTGCCAATCCTTTACGCCACCTAATGGCCCCTACTTCACCTGGCGATCGTCCACGGAACCCCAGCAGTTTTCAATCACCTTACCCTTCTAGGCTTCCTCGGGTTTTCAGTGCCTCAGGATCCCGATTACAATCGGCCTTTGCACGACCCCACTTTCGACTGGCTTCACCAAGTCATACTCCGAATCCAATTCTCAATATACACTATGCCCAGCATCTTCCATATATGCGTCCTACACCACCTCTCAATACTGGGCACACCACCCCTGTACAAGTGGGATTTCAGGCTCACACGCCTGCTTCACACGAATCGTCTCCTCATTCACATCACTCACATGCCTCTTCACACTATTCACAGGCTCTTTGCAGCCCTCACCATTAGGTACACAGCGACCACACTCAAGTCGATTCCCAACAAGGTCTTCCTCTCAAGCGCCTTTAGCAGATCAGGGACATCACGCTGACCCTGCACTCGGACAACACCTTGACTATGCTTTTGGTGGCATGCCCTACTACGATCCAAATGCTGCACCATTCGGGGGTGCCCCACCTCTCTTTGCGGGACAACCTCACCCCTTCGTGGGACAACCTCCCCTGCAACAACCTCCAGCACAGATTCCTGCCCCACCTGGCGGGCTTGCACCTCTTCCATTCATGGGACAACCTCCCCCGCAACAACCTTTAGCACAGATTCCTGCCCTACCTGGTGGGCCTGCCTCCTCCTCTGCCACCTTTCAGGCCACCTTTGCCCCATGCTGGAGTACCTCCGATTGGGCCTGCTGGGCCACCCGGACCTCCTGGCCCACCTCTGCCTCCTGGTGGAGGGCCTTGGCTGCAACCAGGCTTTCCCTGGAACCCTTATTATCCCTTTCCATTTGCCTACCCTCAGGCCGCCCCTGACGGTGATTCCAATGCTGCAAAACCTGACAAATTCACAGGAAAGGAACCCTGCCTTCTCTGAACATTCATCGCTAGGTGTGTTATGGTCTTTGACAACAAGCCCTGAAAGTTCCAGCAGGAGTGACAGCGAGTCTCCTATTCAGCATCCTACCTCAGTGACATTGCCTTGATCTGGTGGCAACCCTTTCTCATCCCCGACTCTCTCCGAAGGAGAGGGAGGGTTCTACGCGAGGGTAAATGGCCGTGCTTGCAGTTATGTGGAGGAATTTGTATTCATTTGATTTGATGCCCTTTCCTACCGGGTTCATCCGTACTCACCTCTCCTTTTAAGGGGGGGTGGGTTTCTCTGTGTCTCACGGGGGGTGGAAAAACGCAATGCCGTGTCTCGACTCCTTTCCTATTGCCTCTTGTGGGTTTTCTTCTCATCTCCACCACATCTTTCCATCATCCCGCCTGTTTGGACTGGTGCCATTTATGACCGTGTTGGGAGGCCGGTCTCCATTTCTTTCTTTGTACCCCCACGTAGACAACAGCCTCTCCTTTTATGGCTGTCGCTTTCTGGTATTATTCATGCCTTTCCAGACGGACATTGGACAAGATTTTCATTCCACCCTCACCACGTCTGTAGTAATGGTGCGGGAGGTGATTCTGAATTCCTTACTTTTCTTTATACTCCACTCTGAGAGGCTGCCTTTGGAGTTTGTGTTTTTTTTTATCTCATCCTTTGTCCATGGTTCGTCGATGTCCTACAGTTGTATTCTACGCGTCCTATCAAACGTCAATGCTTCCTATTGTGCATACTGGTTTTATGGCTTTCAGAAGAATCCCCGCGCAATTTTGCAATGCTTTCGGAGGGCGGTCCTTTTGACGCCTTCCCTGGCTTGGTGGACGTACGTCTTCAATGTCATTTCTTTTTTGTTCCCCAGTTCACCCGCTTGTTTCCATGCCCAGGTCGAGCACACCGTGTCCTTTTATGGCTGTCGATTTCAGGTATTTTTTATGCCTTTGCTCATGGACGTCCTACCTGACATTTGTTGTACGCGTGAGCATCTGTGTAGTGATGGTACGGGACATGGTTCTAAACTCATTCCTTTTCTTCATAGTCTACCACGATGGGTTGCCTTTTGATTTCCTGTTTTTCTTATGTGGTGGGGGTATGTCCTCAACCTCATTTCTTTTTCGTCCCTCAGTTAACCCTCTTCTTTCCACACCCAGGTGGACCTCTGCATGTCCTTTTACTGCTGTCGATTTCGGGTATTTTTTAGGCCTTTGCCGATGGATGTCCTACCTGATGTTGGTTGCACGCATGAGCATCTGTGTAGTGATGGTACGGACCTGGTTCTAAACCCATTCCTTTTCTTTACAGTCTACCACGTCGGGTTGGCGTCGGCATGACGATGGCTGAGATGAGTCTCAACAGCCCAAAGTCGCCTCATTTGACAGAGAGTTGGCAGAAGGAGAGGCTCAAATGAGAAAATGGAGAAATTGGGTGAATACTTTCTGAGTAGAGGAATGGCCTCAACCGCTGTCTCGTCAAGTGCAACGCAGAGTTCCAAAATGATCAGAAAAACACGAGAGAACTGTTCTGGATTGTCCATTGAAATAGCGATACTGTCAAAGGAAGCAATCATTTGTCCTAGCACCTCCAGTCGCATACCCATGCGAGTGGTCATCTGCCAATTGTGCAAATGCTTGGTAATCCAATGTTCAACATCCAGAACAGCGAGCCATAACTCGGAACCAGCCGATCCTGTTGGAATCTGGGTGGGAGGAGACAACCCTGTTTCGCAAAATTATTGTTGACAAGGATGGCTTCGAAAGCTTCAGGATCAAAGCAACTACTTCATAGCTCCAATTCACTTCTGCGATTGTAGACAGCTGACAGGTACCCCCGCCTTCTTGCCAGAGCAAAACCTTCGGCTGCATGGATCTCCTCACTCGTCAGAACGAGGACATGTGTTGTGAACGCCTTGTAGCCATATCGCCCATGTATTTTCCATTCTAATAGTGATGTCTGTAGCGCAACACGTATCACCAGTCACTAGGGGTCACGACACCATGTATTGAGGGCGCTGTGCCACAGCACATGGTGATTGATACGTGTTGTAACATACACAGTGCTGGACGCCGTGGCATTGACATCGGGGGTTAAGGCTCTTGTAATCCCTCCTAACAGGTCTGACATATAGCAAATATCAGGCACCTCGTGGGATTCCTTCTGCTCTGATTGGGCCTTTCTGGTGGTGGGCACAGCCTCTGGCATTTCCGCACAACCCATAGTGGCCAGATAGGTGGATAAAGATTCGATTAGCAGAGGATTGCTTGGGCTAGAGAGGCGAGGGCGAGAAGGATATTGTATGAGGAGTTTACCACCGTTTCCGGTGACGTGCACCGCCAACGCAGAGGCCTGGAAGATTTCAAGCATAATCTCAAATTCCAGCTTGCAGAGAATGATCCCTGCATTCTGCTCAGAGATAAGGAGGAAAAGGTTGTCTAGTATCATGACGAAAGCCACATTAGGTTGATATCCAAGTGGAGACTTAGAAAGAGGCAGACGTACCTTGGTTCTCCATACTTTGTATAACCTGCTGGAGCTTTTGGGGGTTTATGGAGGCTCCATCATGAACACACCACATTGAATGTAGCATTTTGTCCAGGACGCGCCAGCATTGCCGAGCGTCTTCAAGTTGGTTGGCCTCATGGTGATTTACGGCTTGATAAAATTCGCCTGCGCTCTCTATAACGTGCGAGAGCAGTGCATCCCATTTGCAATGGCCCCACTAGTAATGAATTTTCACTTTCTGAAGGGAGAGAGCCGGGGACCTAAGGCGGCAGCCGCCGCCGCTACGATTCAGGTCCTAGAACCCCCTATTCCGAGTGACTGGCACTGGAGGCATATAAAAAATTTCTGGTCTGAAAAACTGTTCAAAAAACTGTAAAGGTATTCCAAATTAATTTTTTTAGTGTTTTTAATATAAAAAAAATTTAACAAAAATTTGTGTTTTTGTTAGAATTTGTTGAGCAAGAAAATTGTAAAAAAGTTTAAAGTTTTTTGCAGGGTTTTTTATGTCTTTTTATAAGTTTCTTTGTGAAAATGCAAAGAAACCCATAAAAAAACCTGAAAAAAACTTAGAAATTTTTTACAATTTTCTTGCTCAACAAATTTTAATAAAAACACAAAATTTTATTATAGTTTGTTTTTATGTAAAAAACACTAAAAATATTTGGAATACCTTTACAGTTTTTTTCAACAGTTTTTCAGATAAGAAAACTTTTATCTGCCTGCAGTGTGGCTTACCTTTGTTGACAAGCTTAATCGTCTTTTCGGTCAGGCTGACATCATACAGGTTTCTGAGCGAGCAATTCGCAAGCTCAAGATACTTGACACCCATCATGTCAATCACCACATGACCACTTTTGCTGAGTTGTCCTCTTACATTGAGTGGAATGATGCCGCCCTTTACGACACTTTCTATAATAGCCTTGCTGAGCATATCAAAGACCACATGCTTGTCACGATCTGTTCCTGAATCCGATCCCAAAGCCTCAGCTTCAGTACTTGTTTGGGAACTTTGGGTTTCACTCAGTTTTCCTTTGGGTTTCTCTTTGCACCTCCCACCACCCCTGACTTCCTTTTCTAGTTAGTTCCCTGTTTGCCTGACCCTTTGTTCCCCTGTCTGTTGATCCGATCATTGACCCCTCTCGACCCTGCATGCTACTTTACTATATAGAGCCCCAGTCGATGTATCGTAGTTCCCCAGTTCAGATATTGAATTAACTTCTCGTACATTAGACCCCTCTGCTTGATATCAAATCCCATCCTCGGCTTCTAGCTGAGACTGTTCCCGAAATTAGCGCGGAACACTGAGTGGGCACAACCCACGAGGTTGAAGCCAAGCCCTCTGACCCGAGACCTGAGTTCAGCCTTGGTAAAGCCGAACTACAGTATGACTCACAGTCTTAACAGTATATCTGAACTCTCTACACTCATTGTTCAGAATGCCAATCACCCGTTCTTACACCCGTGCTGAAGGCAGCCGTGTAATGCCGACAATCGAAGCTTGGCATGCACGAGGTGCTTCGAGCATTCCGGAAAACCCCCCGTTCTGTCACCGGTATTCCAACCCACCATCAGTTCAACCTGCACCCCAGCGCCGAGTTATTGGTGCATGTATAAATAAACAGAGTATACAAGAGAGGGGATTCTCACATGACAAGGGGAAATCCGAAGAGAACAGTCTAAGGACCCCCAATGTCAGCGAGCCCATATTATACTACACTCCGCAGCCAGGGACAACACTTGGCACCCGCCATCAACCCTGCATCCCCCTGACCTCCCTGACCCTTGATCGACCCTTGATGCCACCTGTTACGCAACTCGCTTGACTTCCGACACTGTTCCAAGAGGGGAAGTCAGAAAGTGGAGTGGAATTGGCAAAGCGAACAAAACTGGTGGAAGTTCTCCCAGAAGCGGAATCATTTCCAAAAGCGGAGTCGGAGATGGAAGCGGAACCAGAAGCGGAGTCGGAAATGGAGTCGGACTTGGTGTGGTGTCAGAACTGGAAAACAGAGTGTCCCCTGACAGTGGACAGGTATACGCGGTTGCCGACCGCATACATGTTGCTATCCTGGTGTTTCTTATTTGCGTGAAACACCTGCGTTACATGGTGCTCTAGTATGGCATCGTGTGCCATCATCAGGTTCCATCGAGCATGTTGGGCGAACCGGGACACTCCTTTGACGGGAGTGTCCGCCATCATAGGCAGGTCAATCTGGGGCATGTAGCTGTGGTCAGCTCGAAGGGTGCGAACCCTGTGGTGGCGCTAACATTGCTGTTGATGGCCACTTTGACCATCGGGCACTTGTGTGCCCAGTCCTTCTGGTCATCTCTGATGACCGTCCATAGGAGCTGTCCTATCAAGCGGTTGGCCTGCTTGGTGGCTCCATCCGTTTGTGGATGGAACGCGGTAGCCATGAGGAGCTTAGTTCCCATGAGCCGTTGAAGGTCACTCCAGAAGATTGATGTGAATTTTGAGTCTCAATTGGAGACAATGGAGTCGGGGCCTCCATGGAGCCTGATGACTTCCTTGAGGCATAGCCAGGCTACTTCCTTCGCTGTGACCCTTGTCATTGTTGGGATGAGGTGGATGTGCGATGTGAGCCTGTCTATGATTACCATAAGGTAATCACAGCTGTCTGATTTGAACATTGGCCCCATGAAATCGATTCCAATCGATTGATATGGCCTGTCCAGGATGGGCAGGCTGTGCAGAAGGCCTTTGGGCCGCTGGGTGCCAGTTTTGTTCATCTGGCACCTTGCGCATGAGACGCAGAACGTCTCGATGTCGGGACCCATGCCTTGCCACCAATATGATCTTCGAATATAATTTGAGGTTTTCATGTGGCCATAGTGGCCCACTGTCCTGTGTGCCTGATCGATTATGATTTCGATCATAATCCTTCCCCCATGACAAACAGTCCAGGGGATGGCAATGACGTCCCTTTTGAGCTGATTTTTTGTCCATATCAGCCCGTTCTGGATGCTGAACCTTGGGTGGGCATCCGGATATGCCATGGTCTTCGAGAACATGGCGTCTTCGTGGTATGCATCACGTAGGACCTTCGGCACTGGTCCATATCTCCTTCAACTCGCACATTCAGCGGCATGCCATCATTGCCTGCGGCAATGGTGTGAACATTGTCATCATTTTCAGGGGCGACATTCATCTCTGGGTCCTGTGAGGGACCTCCATGTAAGGTGGTGGCCTCAGTGGTCCACACTTCTGTTTTCTCCATGAGGTGGATCGACCGTCTCATGGCCGCTGCCCGTAGTTTGATGTATCTATCGGTGGGCAGCAGCTCTCTCTCTGGATCGAGGCATCTGCATTGACGAACTTGTGTTCTGGGTGTCGGTCGTCACTCATGTCGTTCTCGTAGTAGCGAGAGAGACAGCCTGCGACCTTGTTTTCACCACCATCAACATGCATGGTGTTGAAGTTGAAGTGGGAGAGGAATTCCCACCATCTGACCTGTTGGTCAGACAGGTGTTTCTGGGTCTCAAAGTATTCGAGGCCTTTGTGGTCAGTGACCAGGGTGAATTTTCGCCCTAGGAGTTTGTCCTCCCACTTCATCAGGGCCACAAGCACGGCGATAGTCTTGTGCTCGTGGGTCCTGTAGTGGTGTTGGGCCACGGTGAACTTCTTTGACAAGAAGCCTGTTGGCCAGCACGTTCTCCAGTTGGGGCCCTGGCCATATATGGCGTCCACGCCCGACTTCGAGCCGCCTGTGATGGCCCAGATGGGGTCATTGCTCCATGGGTCCACCAGTCATAGGATGGGGGCCTTGCAAGCCAGTACCTTTATGCTTTTTAGGCACTTGTCCAGCAACATTGTCCATTTGAATGGCCAGTTGTTGCGGATGCACCCCAATAATGGGGTGGGGTATGCGCTCACGTCTGGCATGTAATGTGCCAGGTATGGTACAAGGAGCATCACATGCTTTGAATGTGGCCAGCCAGGGCACAGAAAAGCGGAGTGTCTGCAGCTCAAGTCTGGCATACGGACAGCAGCCGCAAGACACGGCAAAGACAAGGATCCAGACCCAGATCCCGACCATGCCCCTCTTCTGCAAATCGATGAAGAGGGGTAGGGTGAGCCTCAAAATAATGAGGATCAGGGAGATGCAGAAGCTCCCTTAGATGAATGGGAGCCCGAGCCATCCCAGTATTACAACTGGGATGAAGAAACAGTGGACAATCAGACCACATACAGGTCTAGTGCGATGAGAGTCGTGCCAGACAATGACGGCGCCACCAAAGTAATGGCGGCACGTGCAGCGGCTGCCCCAGACAAGGCGGTTGAACCGATGTACCACCATTGGAGCAAGCGGTGATCGCAACCCGCACGGCCACGAAACAAGAACCGTACCACAGCCAGCTAGGGTTGCCCTTACAGCAGAAACGTCTCTCCCCTAGAGGACCTGCAGTTGTACTGCATGTTGCATTCGCCATAGGTGCATTCAGAATCGGAGATAGGATAGCGACTCGGAGATCACAACCTCTTCCATGCACACGGCGTACGACAGCCCCTCTTCTTATGTCAAGCTCCCAACCCCAGAAACCCTGTCCCATACTTCTCCTCATTCAAACATGGATCCAGATGATCGCCTTCGGAATATGGAGGAGGAGTTGACATGGAACCGGATGAAGACCAATGCGATTGAAACAGCCTTACAAACAATTTTGACTAAGTTAGATATTCCACGAAGTGGTGGAAATGCAATGCAGGATGAGTCGGATTTTGGAAAAGCGGAAGTAGCGGAAGAGAGGATGTCCGTTTTATGATGTATATTAGATTAAAATGCTGTGATAAATGACTTCTATTGCTTAGCGACTGGGACCGCTATATTTGTCCCGTCGCTGTGTGCTGACTAAGCTTGGCCAGACGTGTCTGTCACTGATGGATGCTGGTCACGTGACCGTGTCGATGGAAAAGCGGGTTCTATCTAGAGAACGGTTATCTCAAAAGGCTTCACTTTTGAGACAGTTTAGAGTAGGCAGTGATAGTGGACTCTTAACGAATATTTGGAGAAAACTATCAAGGATTAAGTTCTGTAGCTATCAAACAATACTACAGTCACTTCAGGGGGTGAAACAGTAAATTCTGGATGATCGATTCGTACATTTGTGGTAGCTATTTATACTATAATAGTGATGACTACTAATGTTCATGATAATGAGTGAATGGGTCGAAAACTATGTGTAAAATAAAGGGGTGACTATTTTTAGTCACAAAGCCATGAAAAACATGGGGATAATAACAGGGGTGATAGGCTTTGGAATAGAGCTTGTACCTACTATACAAAGCCCCTGTCTACATGAGTTAGGATAATAATCAGCTGGACGTGTCATGGAGTACAATAGGAAATGAAAATTAAGTTTCTCTTGTGCAACATAAATGCTGCTCTTGGTGATGGGGCCGCCATCTCTGTGCCTCTTCTGTGGGGCGGCTAATTGAATATATGTGCTTGGAATGATGTTCTGTCATCATTCTGTAATGTCTGGTGCTCCTGCACAGTCTATGTACCTCTGCAGTGTCGGTACCTGCACCTCCTCAGTGCCTGTGGCCTGGCACCTGTCGATGTCATGGCCGATGCCATCTGCTGACAGGCGCGCTGTCTCTGATCGGCCACGTGTGGCCGATCCCTTCGTTCCTGTATCTTATCTAATTGATAGATAAGATAGCTACTGATCATGATGTCATCTGCTGGTTGCGCGTATCAATGTCTATGATGTCGTGAGTGTCGTTTCCATTCTTTAATAGTTTCTTCTTTTATTTCTTTTGTTAGTGTCTATATATAAGGATGATTTAAATAACATAGTTGCATATATCATAACAGTCCGCAAAGTTGGCAAAGGTCAAACCCGCAACTCTGGCGGACTTTGATGGAGATCGGGAGAAGGGACGTGCATTCTTCAACACATGCAGCATCTACTTCACAATTGTCAGAGACCTCTTTCCGAATGACCAGGCTCGGATTCACTGGGCATTGTCCTTTTTCAAGTCAGACCGCACAGCCCGTTTTGCAAACAAAGTGATCTGAAATGAAGCAAAGGGCAAGGACAACTACTTCTGGGACTGGGACACCATTGAGAAAACATTTTCCAACCAGTTCTGCCCCAAAATGAGCAGCTCACAGCCCTTATGAAACTTGATGGGACCAGCTGGTACCAGGCCAAAGGATCTGGTCAATGACTACATCAATCGCTTCCAGGAGCTCATCGACCTTGCAGAGTATGACGATGACAAGACGATCGTCATCAAATTCCAACGAGGACTCGATCTGACACTCCAGAACTAAGTCGCACTGCTTGGGGATGGAGCTCCGGATTTCGATGACTTGGAAGGGTGGTACCAAGCTGTGCAAAGGGTGTCCCAAAAACAGGGAAGCAAATGAGGCCTTTGTGGAGACAAACCGGAACACGACACCGCAGTTCCGCTCATCCTACTCCACCTGTGTTGAGACCCAGAAGTGCATTCATTCCAACACAGAAAATATTTCCTACGGTTGCTCTGCCTGCCCCTATCAGGAACACTACCCCCTCCCTCGAAGAATGCCCCACCCCGATGGATGTTGACCGCATGTGCGGAAAAGGCAACGGAACCGTCACCTGCTTCCAATGCCAACAGCCAGGCCACTATGCCCGCGAGTGCCCCCAAGCTTTCTACATCCGGCTTATGACCACAGAGGAGAAACTCAAGCTCCTTCCAGAGTTCCTTGCACTGGCAGACATAAGCAGAGTGCCCACTGCAGAAGAAAGTTGCGAAAATGCAGAACATGACGCGTCAGAAGTGGAAGATGCGTTGGATTTATGACGCGCAGTGGGTGAGATGTGTAGAGGACAGGAATTATAGGCAGTAGGTTCGGACTTGATACTCAAAAGAAGACTAGAAATTAATTCACTCTCTCAGTGAATTTAGTTGTCACTGTAAATATATTATACACTACCTAGAAATTAATTCACTACAGGATTTCTAGGTCAACAAATCGAAGAGAAATAAGACTAATTTACTTGCCTCTCTCAGTGGATTTAGTTGTCACTGAGAGAGGGGGGAAATGTGTCTCATGCACATGTACTACTTGCCGGTGCTTTAGCGCCTGTAGAACGTAGCGCGTTGGTGAACAGCTGCAGCTCAAAAAGGAAACTTGTCCACAACCACCCACAAAGGGTCGGTTGGACAGAACATGAAGAGAAGTAGAAATACAGCCTTGAAAAATCAAAGAAAAATTTGACAAATCATAGAATGAATGTCAGCATGGTTTCAAGTCAAAATCAAAAGAAATACGAATGGTGGAATCTATTTGGCTTGATTTTGGTGCAGGAGCATAAATGCACCCAACAAGATGTGTGCCCCTGCTGCCTGTACATAACCGGTTTTCCTGTCTTGAAGTGGAGAATGAGAAGCCCCCAACAGACCCACTGGATAAAGTCACACAAAAGCCGAATCCGACAGCCCATCCATCCCGCATCTGCCCTTGGGAGAGACGCCTCCCGAAGCGCTATGTTGTTGCTGCCACCCCTGGCCCCAAGTCACTGGTCATTAAGGTGGAGATCCAGATGATGGACATGGTGGAGTCAAATCTGGACCCGCCCTTGTCGATTGCGGGGTCACTGGTCAGTTTATGGACCGGGACTATGTGGAACGGAACCAACTGACCACATGGAAGTTGCAACGTGCAATCCCAGTGTTCAATGTGGATGGAAGCCCCAATGAGAGCAGGGTCCATCACGGATATAGTAGACACAATTCTCCGATACGATGAACACATGGAACGCACTTCCTTTGCAGTCACCAGCCTGGGGAAGCAAGACATCATCCTTGGGTTTACCTGGCTGCAGGAGCACAACCCGGAGATCAACTGGCAGACTCAGAAGGTGCTGATGAGTCGATGCCCAGCCAAGTGTCACATGTGCCGGTTGGAAGTGCGGAAGGAGCGCCAGGAGCAGTGGAAGACTGAACGGCTCATACAGACATGTCATTCTGGCCCCCATCCGCTGCTTACAGAAGAGGATTTGGAAGCGGAATTCGAACCAGCTCCCACTTCCTATTCCAAGTCCGATTCCAATTCCGACTCGGCCTGGAAGACACTCTGGAGGAGGGAGAGCGCTTGCTGTACGTACACCTTATGCCGGAAGCAGAACATGTCTGCGCTACTGAAAATATCTTGCAACACCTCGCAGAAGCCTCCAGGAAGCATGATAAAGCGGAGGTGGAGATTCCAGAGTACCTGTGGGAGCTTGAGGATGTCTTTGCCAAGGAGTCGTTTGAGGCCCTGCCTCCACAGAAGCTGTGGGACCATGCCATCGAATTGGAGCCTGGGTCAAAGCCCACCAACTGCAAGGTCTACCCATTGTCACCCAGGGAGCAGGTAGAGCTCGATGCATTCCTTGCGGAAACCTCTGTACAGGGAGGATCACCCCTCCATGTCACCCATGGCATCTCCAGTGTTCTTCATCAAGAAGAAGGATGGCTCTCTCAGACTTGTACAGGATTACCGAGCCTTGAACGGATCATGATCAAGAACCGGTACCCCTTCCACTCATTTCCGAACTGATCACAAACTCTGTAGGGCAAGGTACTTCACTAAGCTGGATGTCCCTGGGGTTTCAACAATGTTCAATCCATGAGGGAGATGAGTGGAAGGCCGCATTCACACCAACCGAGGACTCTTTGAGCCACAGGTCATGTTCTTTGGCCTCACCAACAGTCCTGCCACGTTCCAGACAATGATGAATGACATCTTCCATGACATGATAGCAGAAGGGGTTGTCTGCGTCTACCTCGATGACATCCTCATCTTCACGAAAACAATGCTGGAACATCAGGAGGTTGTGGGGGAGAGCTGCAATGGCTCTGGGAGTACAACCTGTGTCTCAAGCTGGAGAAGTGCAAATTTGAGCGGACATGGATAGAGTATCTATGGGTGATCGTGTCGGAAGGAAAGGTGGAAATGGACCCAGTCAAGGTTTCCAGTGTGTCGGAATGGCCTGTGCCGCAGAACAAAAAGGAAGTCCAGTCCTTCATCGGTTTGTCAATTTCTACCGGCGGTTCATCAAGGATTTCTCCTGCCATGCCCGTGCCCTCTTTGACCTCACCAAGAAGGATGTTGGATGGTGGTGGGGGGAGCCGGAACAGGCCTCCTTTGACAAACTCAAGGAGCTGATCACCTCTGCCCCGGTCCTGATCTTTCCCGATGACTCTCACCCTTATCGAGTAGAGGCAGATTCTTCTGACGCAGCCACAGGAGCGGTCTTTTCACAGCTGTCATCAGAAGATGGTAGCAGGTGGCATCTGATTGCCTTCTTCTCCAAGAGCCTTAATCCAGTGGAGCGTAATTATGAGATCCACGACAAGTAAATGCTGGCGTTCATCCGGGTGCTGGAGGAGTGGCGACACTTCCTTGAAGGTGCTCTGTGTCCGTTGAGATCTGGACAGACCACAAGAACCTAGAGTACTTTGGCACCTCCAAGAAATTAAACTGACGACAAGCACAGTGGTCCCTATACCTGTCTCAGTTTGACTTCATGCTCCATCACCACCCCAGCCACACCATGGGCAAGCCCGATGCCCTATCCCGTGGTGTGGATCATGGAAGCAGAAGCGGAGACAATGCCGACATGACATTGCTCCGCTCAAGCCTCTTTGCAATCCGTGCACTTGAAGGAGTGACCGCAGTTGGGGCGGAAGCGGAAATGCTCTGGGACATCCGTAGGCAGTACTGGGATGGAGAGAAGGAGGAATTGGTAGTGAAGGCAGTGGAGGAGCTGCGGAAAGGGAATTCACGGTCAGTACGGGAAGCGGGGTGGTCAGAACGTGATGGGTTGCTCTGTTGGGTGCATTTATGCTCCTGCACCAAAATCAAGCATAATATATTCGATTTATTGTATGGTGTTTCAATCTCTTCTCACATTGTCCTTGTACCATACACCCATTTCTCTGATTATTTTCGAAATTTTCCAGTCACTCCCTACCTCTCCATTTTATTTTGTTATTTCTATTTTCACAAGCGGCTGCACCCAGCGGAGTCTGAAATGACTTCGACGCGCGAGCTCTTGGGCGCTAAAGAGCCGGGTAGTAGTACATGCACAGTGAGAGAGATTTCCCCTCTCTCAGTGACAACTAAATTCACTGAGAGAGGCAAGTAAATTAGTCTGGTATTCTCTCGATTTATTGACCTAGAAATTCCCTGTAGTGAATTAATTTCTAGGTAGTGTATAATATATTTATAGTGACAACTAAATTGACTGAGAGAGTGAATTAATTTCTAGTCTTCTTTTGAGCACCAAGTCCAGTCCTACTGCCTATAATTCCTGTCCTCTACATGCTCCACTTCAGGCGCAAGGTGTACGTTCCGGATGGGGTGGACCTCCACCGCCGCATTGTGTGCCAACACCATGACACCCAGGTCACAGGGCATGCTGGCAGGTGGAAGACGCTGGAGTTAGTGGCTCGGAACTACTGGTGGCCTCAGATGTCCAACTACATTGGACAGTGCATGAAGACATGCGACCTTTGTCTCCGGACCAAAGCACAGCGGCATCCGCCCACCGGAGAGCTTGTTCCACTCCCAATTCCAGAATCCCGCTGGGACACCATCGGTGTTGACATCATTGTTGAACTCCCAGAGTCTCATCGCTACAATGCAATCGTGAACATCGTGGACTCGGTAAGCAAGATGTCCCACTTCATTCCGACACACACAATGATCACGGCCCTTGGAGCGGCCCGCCTGTTCCTTGCGCACGTCTGGAAGTTGCATGGGCTCCCAAAGCAAGTCATTTCTGACCGAGGTCCGCAGTTCGTCGCAGAACTGACTCGAGAGCTCTACCGCCTGCTTGGGATAAAGCTGGCTGCCACCACAGCATACCATCTGCAGGGTGACGGACAGACAGAATGGGTCAATCAGGAGCTGGAGCAATATCTCCGCCTCTTTGTCAACAAGAGGCAGGATGACTGGGACGACCTACTTCCACTGGGGGAATTCCAATACAACAACCATGTACATTCCACCACGCAGCAGACCCCCTTCATGCTTGACTCAGGATGATGCCCGCGGATAGGCTTCGAGCCATGCCAGGCAGAGTCCTGACTCGAGACAGTGTTACATATTGAGATTTCCGCTAAGTCGGAACTGGAAAGGACAGCGGCTTCAACTTATGCATTGCACCCCCAATGAACTATCGTCCTAAGTATTTCAGAAATGGGTCGGAAGTCAGAAAGTACTGAACTAAGGGTTGGTCGGAACTTGAGTCGGAACTGAGGCGGAAGACGGAAGGTGGAAGGTGGAGAGACGGAGGTCTTGCTAGACTTGCTGTGCTAAGAACAGGAGATGGAGCGAAGGAAATCAAGTATCGAAGGTGATTATCTGATTGCAGAATAACAGACATACATGAGAGGCTTTTATACAAAGAGCTGAGACAACATGTAATGAGGTAGTACTAAGCAAATTCCAGGGGAGCGGAAGTTGGGTAGACATACGTGGGAACTAACTAATTGGGAACAATCGGACTACAAGGGGGGTTCAGGGTAAGGTAAAACAATGGCAAAAGAACAAGGGGTCGGAAAAACATATCTGACAATGAACTACAAGGATGACCAGATGTATGATCTTGATGAACAATGAAGCGGGTCTGGAGGGTCCAAGTAATAGAGTCGAAAGAACAAGGGAGTAGGACAAGGGGTGGAATGTTGGAATTATTTGGAGAGGCGGAATGTGTGCGGAACTGAAGGTCAGAAATCGGAAATGCACGGTCGTGACAGACTGTCAATGAGTTCTGAGACCACATGGACTCCACCCTTTAGGAAGCCAAGTCCGCCCTTGCAAAGGCCAAGGACAACATGGCAAGGTACTACAACCAATGCCGGGTTCCTGCCCCAGAGTACCAAGTCGGAGACAAGGTGTATTTAGATGCGAGCGACATCCGCACCACATGCCCTTCAGAGAAGCTCGCCCACCGCTACCTGGGGCCCTTCACAGTGATGTGGAGGGTTGGACGGAACACGTACCACCTCCGACTTCCAATGTCCATGTCCCGCCTCCACCCCGTCTTCAACGTAGTGAAGTTACTCCCTGCACTTGAGGACCCAATTCCAGGTCGGAAGGCTCGTCCGCCACCTCCACCGGAAATGGTAGATGGGGAAGAGCACTATGTGGTGGAATGGATCCTGGACAGCTGGTTTGTGCCAGGACGACTCCAATTCCTTGTGAAATGGGAAGGGTATGGGTATGAGGAGAATTCGTGGGTCCCGGAGCAAGATGTCTCCACTCCAGACAAACTCCATGAGTTATATAGGACACACCCTGGT